>CM021102.1:316381559-316607316 GCA_007115665.2 Sequoiadendron giganteum
TCAATTCTTCTTATGTTCTACCTCTTTTTCTAATAATAAGGAATTGATTGGTTCTTTTTTTTGTCTGCAACAGGCTTCTTTTCTTCCTCAACATTCTTTATCTTAGTTAATTTCTTCTCATCTCCAAATGTATTATCATTGCATGATCTCTCACCATCTGTACCCAAAATTTCTCCTACTCTAAATCTCTCATGTATAGTTTTATAGAAGCACTAGTAAGAGTACTCTTCCCTTTCTCTAAACCCAAACTAGATTTCTCTTTATTAGAATATTTTTTTGTGTTTAGTAATCCATCAAGAATCTTCGAGCCTCCTTTTAGCTTCAATCCTTTTTCTGTATTTTCTTTGGCATATTACATTCCTTTTCTTAAGGCAACTATTTTTACCTCTAGCTTCATACATTTTTCAACTTCAGACTGTAGTTTAGATTTAATTACATCTTCAATTCTCTTGGATTCCTCCACTTGTATCTTCAAGCTTGCAACCATCTATTTACATTCTTCAAGATTTTTGGTTAGCTTATCGGTCTATTTTTGTGCAAGCTTCTTCATATGCTTATTCTCCTTTTTCAGGCTATCAATCTCCTCTCTCAAGTTATCAATTTATTCTAAAGCACAAATTATTTCTCCTTCAAGGTGAAATTCTCCTTTTTCACCTTCTTGACCAAGATCCTCAACCTTTCCATCTTTCTATTCTTCATATTCTTTTGCCATGAACAGAAATTTATTTTCTTCCATCACAATGGCACAATCTTGTTGATCATCTGAACTATCACTAGCATTAGATGAATCACCTCTTGAACATACATACCCTTCTTTTTATTCATAACAAAATTCTTCTTATGAAAGTAGGGTTTCTTATTTTTACTATCTACTTCCTTTTCAACATTATCCTTCTTATTGTAAGGGAATTTAACAGAAAAATGACCTACTTTACCACAGTTAAAATACTTGAAGGGTAACTTACCTCTATACTTGTTGGAGCCTCTTCTCAATCTTCTGATGAATTTTTC
Organism: Sequoiadendron giganteum; assembly: GCA_007115665.2. Classification (NCBI taxonomy): domain Eukaryota; kingdom Viridiplantae; phylum Streptophyta; class Pinopsida; order Cupressales; family Cupressaceae; genus Sequoiadendron; species Sequoiadendron giganteum. The sequence goes on from CM021102.1 coordinate 316,382,571, forward strand.
TTCTTCCTCATCACTCTCTTCATGTTTACATGTGGAGGCTTCTTCCTTTTCCTTCTTGGATACTTCAACCTTCTCCTTGTTGGCAGTCTTGAATGCAACTTCTCTTTTGTATGACTCTGCATTTTTGATCCTCATTTCATATGCAGTGAATACGTCATGTAGCTCATCAAGATTGATTTTATCCATTTCTCTTGCTTCCTCTATTACAGATATCTTGGAGTCATACATGGATGGAATAGACCTTAAAACCTTTTGAAAAATGACTAATTCCTTTACTTCTTCTCTGAACCCTCTAATTGAATTCATTATTTCATCAACTTTGAGAAGATAATTTGCTATCTTTTCTTCTTCACTCATCTTCAGACCTTCAAACTTGGCTCTAAGAATTTGCATCTTTTCTAGCTTTACTTTATCATCTCCTTCATAGATTATTTTAATTTACTCCAAACATCATTTGTAGTTTGACAATGCATTACTTTAACAAACACTGAGATAGACAATCCACAAAGAATAGCATCCTTTGCCTTTGCATTGTTCTCATAGTCTTTCTTTCCTACAACATCAATAGGAGCAATAGCAGAAGGTGTATATCTATTTTTGACATACATTCATACATCAAACCCTAAAGATGTCAAATATGTCTCTATCTTAATGCTCCAGAAAGCATAATTTGATCTGTCAAAGAAAGGTGCCTTATTTTTAGATGAACCCTCTTGACTGGTCATTGTGTTCACTTGTCCAAGATCTACCTAAGCTAATTAAGCTTCTCCAAGGGAACTAACATGTTGATACCAATTGTTGGAACACAACAATCTACTGAGAGTGGGTGTGAATTAGTATATCAATTAAAATTTACCTCTTAACACTTCATCTAGATAAATTAACCAAGAAAAGAAATAAGCACACACACACAATTTTAGATAACACAAGATATACATGGAAAACCGAAGATGGGAAAAACCACGGTGAGAATAGCTACTAGGATCTACTATCCTAATCCAACCTCATAATAAAAATCTCTTATTACAAAGTTTAAGGGCACCAACCCTAAGGAGATACCAATCCCCTAATTTTAGGAGCACCAACTCCCTACACTGAGAACCTAACTAGTTATCTGATGGAACCCACCAATCAGATTTACAATGAAATAATTACAATTTGTTTTGTTGAACACAATTCAATGTTGCTACTCTATTTGCAACTACTCAATTCTCTACTTTGCACCTATCTTTGTTCTTCTCTGCACCTTTCTTTGTTCTTCTCTGCACCTTGAATGCAAACCCTTGATGATATTCTCTAATTTTGTTTGTGTTTCACTCTATCTCAGCATGTGCATTCTCTGTCTGCTCTTCATCTCCCACACACACTCTACTGCATCATGTAACAACACTTAGACAAAATTTTGATTGTCCTTTTTTTTTTACATTCACCAAAAATTATTCCTCTTTGAGTAATGCACCACCGTCTAGATTAATTGCATATTCAAATTCTTTTCAATTTGGAGGATTCTACTAGGTTTTTCTCACTCGCATTCTTCATCAACAAGCTTCCTATATAGATTCATTGAATTTTCTAATCATGGCAACCTATAAAATTGTAAACCTAATATGTATTTAATGTCATAACCTTGTATACTCGATCTGATTCTGATCTCAACCACCTTTTCTATTTGTGTTGTCGCTCTACAAATCAAATCATCAATCAAATGGTAGTTGGAGCAGTTGAACCAATAAATTTTATTCAATGCATTAAATTTTGTTAAAACCCTCATTCACACTCTATTATAGCCATTGGAGATGTTCATCTTTAAATTTTGACCACCAATTTGTAGTCTTCATGCCATAATCTATCGTTCCTCATTTATTTTTGTCAATTTTAAAACACAACTATATGATTGATCTCCTTTTAACTAGGGATGTTGATCTCTATCTTTTTGTATACAACCATCATGCTTACTTAACATATCGCAAATTTTCCTAGGGCATTGACCTTCGTTTCTATGATGTGAAAAGGTCTTGTGATCACCATTCAATCTTCACCTCATAATCTCTACTGTAGGATTGCCATCACATTATATTTACCTAGAACTTCATTTGTGCACAAAGAGTAGAAAACGTGACATAAAGGATCAATGTGAGGCAATGCAACTTAACCACATGTCTCACAAAATATGTGTCCAGATTATCACTCCATTTCTCTTTTGAAGAAGGGACCCACCATGTCTTCATTGCAACCCTTTAGTGTATGGCATATTTCCCTAGCATTGGGTTATTCACAACTATGATGTGAGTAACATTGGCGATGTGATTGTATCTAGCCACATGTGCCTGATCATGTCAGACTCCACTAACTTTCTCTTTGATCGCATATTGCACATTTCTCTCCTTCCTTTTGCTTCACAACAATGAGGTGAATCAATGAAACGATGACCGTTAGATCTCCTTTTTTTATCCTCTACCATTGATTTATCTCTATCGCACATCACGCAAAACATATGTTGAGGTAAACTTCAAAATACGATACGAAGAAATTGTGTGATAGTCGTCTAATCATCTATGCTCTAGTCTTCATCATTGATCTCCTTCATTGCATATCGTTGATTTTACACAACCCTTTTTCCTCACAACAACGATGTGAAGCAATGAAGCAATAGTCTTTCAATCCAAAAACAAAGATGCACATCGTTAGATCTTCAAGGGAACACATCACACATCGCAAAAGTGCATAGCACATGAAGAGTGTAAAATGTGATGTAAAGACATGTTGTGATGCACACACTCTGCCAACCGACAACGCTAGGCAAGGGGGTTGGTCTCCTCAATGATACAAAGGATATAAGTTGTAACTTATGTGACCTGCTACTATCTGTACCCAGTCAACATCAAAACATAAAATCTATTCATCACCATGTCTGCAATATTTAGGGTTTAACTATAAAACCCTAGTTTGACCAGAGGGCATAAATAAATCATTTATGAACTCGTTACATGTCCTATGATCATGAAAACCATACCAATCAAATCCTCTTGAAAAACCCACATTGAATATGGTCTTAGTTTACTCCTTTGACTTCTGGAAGTAACCTTTGCAGTATCATGACAACTTTGTAACTTTTGAGCAACTTTGCAACATTTTAGAAACATGCTCTTCTATTCATCATATTCTTCCATAAACTAATCCACTGAGCTTAATGACATTCAGACTTCAATCAAACTCCCCTTTGATATCAATCACACCTTTTGACATCAATGAAAATATTATGCCAAGAGATTGAAGATAAGCCATCTAAAATGAAGGCAACCTTCAAAGCATCAAAGAAGGAAAATAATAAAGTGTATAAACCAAGTGATAGCTCAAATAGTGAAAAATATGAAGAAGAAGCCCACTTCAAGAGAAATCTAAAGAAAGCATCTAGGAAGTACCAAGGTAAGTTACCATTTAAATGTTTTAATTATGGTAGAATAGGTAAATTTTCCTCTAAGTGTTTCCAGGTTAAGAGTGAAAGCACTGATGATCAAGATGATTATAACATGAAGAAATAAAGAAGATATCAATAATATAAGAAGGGTTACAAACATGACCAACATGAGAAGAAGAACTTCTAGAAATACAAGAAGAGCCTTTATTCAAAGGAAGATAATAGCTCATCAGAAGAAAGCGACAAAGAAATTTCTAAAAATGATAAAGAAGAAATACTCTTCATGGAAATGGAAGCAAAGGGTAATGAAGATGAAAAGAAAGAAGAAAGATATTTAGAAGAAGAGCATATAAAAGATGAAGGAGAAGTAGCTCTTGAGGAGGAACTCCATTATGTCTATAGTAAGATCAAGAAGCTTAAGAAAATAAATTTGAAAAAAGAGCTACAAATTCAAGAGGATAATGAAGCCAGAGAAAAATTATCTCAAATTCTTGAAGAATTAGAGAATTTTATCATAGATCTGAAAGTTCAAGTAGAAGAAGCAAAAAGGATTGAGGAGGAGGTGAGAAACCAATTGAAGAAAAATGAAGAAAATTGTGAGAAGTTGGAATCTTCCTAAGAAAGAAATTGGAGAAAACAATAACTCAATTAAACAAGAACTTGAAGAATGAGAAGAGTTCAAAAATATTGGATGACATCATCAAATCTCAAAAGCCTATGTTTGATAGGAGTGGTACTGGCTAAGAAGAAGGCCAAAGTTCTAAAACAATTCAATCATCAAATAAATTAAATGAAGATAAGAAGTATGATAATGTTATCAAAATATCCATCAATAATGAGAGCACCAAGAAGGAAGAAGGTAATATTCCTCACAAGGAAAACAAGGGTAACTATAGAGGATCATTTATTTCAATAAATGTGCCCATGACCAGGTTCAATCACTCTTTCTATGGTTATTTATTTTCATGCAATTATTTTGGTCATAAAGTAGTGGATTGTAGAGTTCATGCGAGGAATGATTTTAGGTTCTCAATTATGAACTATAATTCATGTGCTCCTTTAGTGGATTACAATCTTTTATGTTATAAGTGCAATAATTATGGTCATATAACATGCTTTTGTAGAAGTGGTTTTGTGAAACCACCTAGATAGAACAAAAGGGAGGATACTGTAGCCAAACAAAATGGAAAAACCTACAAAATTTTGGAAGAGGAAACAAAATCAAGAGAAGGAAAATCTATGCTTGTGCTCCATGCACAAGAAATATCACTAAGTTCATAAGGAGAAGCATGATTTTAGGGGGAGCTTATCATTGTATTATCATTTATACCCATGAACAAGAAAGGTCAGAGATGGGTCAACATCCCTTTTTTATATTTATGTCAAAGGGGGAGAAGTAGAGAAAGGGGCAGCTAATCAATGTAATATCTTTCAGCTCTGTGGAGAGAATAATTTAAAGATAGATCAGCTAATGTATATTCTATATGAAGGTAATAAAGCATCTTGTTTCTATTGATGTCATAGAAGGAGAGTTGCAAAAAGAGGGAGAGATAAAAAAAATAAAAGATATAGGAAAAGGAAGAATGATACCATTGATGCCAAGAGGAATTACAGCTAAGGGGAGTTTTCTTTGTGAAAATAGTAAGTTCACCTTTGCCATTGATTCCAAAGGGACAGAGATACAAAAAAGGGGTGCAATGAAAAAGGAGAGAATTATGTTTGTGTTGCCATCAATGAAAAAGGAGGATATTGTTAGAAATATTGTCATCAATGTCAAAGGGGCATGGAAAAGATTTTTGTCATTGATGTCAAAAGAGAATTATGTTGTTGAAGAAGGCAAAAGGACAAGGACAAAATTTATCTTACCATGGCAACAATGTGTAGTGATAAAATAACTTAATCAAACTCATGCTAATCGACCCTTGGAGTAGTGCCCAAGATAAAGGAAGTATAAATTAAAATTAATAAAATTAAATCTAAACAATAATAGTCCAACCTCCTTATAGTGCCACCCCATTTGGGGAAATTAAATTAAAATAAATAAATTTCTTTAAAGGGATTGACCCCTCAAAATGTGTGCCCAAGTTTTGTTATGAAAAGGCACTTATAAATAAAGATTGCATCTCTTCGTAAGATATGTGTCTTTCCCATGTGGTCGCCCTCTTTGGAGATGATATAAAAGAAGATTGTTTGGAGGTTTTGAAGGCAAGTGAAAAGGAATATTATTTAGATTTTAAGAGTATATTGTGAAGAGGAATACAAGCAGAAATACCATGATATATCAGTTCAATAAAGAGAAAACTTAGATAAGAAATTATAAAGAGTATTGAAGATCTATATTGAAGGAAAATTGGAGATAATTATGGCAATATTGTGAGCAATCATTAAGAGCAAAAATACAATAAAAATCAAACCATTTAGAGAAAACCTAGAGTAGAAAATAATGAAGAATATTTCAAACTTGTATTGAAGAAAGTACGAGCAGATTTATGAAGGAAGATAATTAGATTTGAGAAAAAATACACGTAAATTTGTGAAGGAAGGACATTGCATCAAATTTTTGGTCAAGCTTGCAAAGAAAAGAATTACATCACTTTGTATCTACATTCAGATCTTGTGAAGAAAAATCATCCATTGAAGGATTCATAGGTTAGTTCCTATCAAAATAAGAGATCGGTGTCTCTTGTTGAGTTGGTGCTCAGTTGTGGGGATAGGTGTCTCTAGTGGGTTGGTGCCTACATATCTTGTAAGTGGGGATTGGAGTCTCCAGTGGGTTGGTTCCTACGAAGATTATAAGAGAAGTTTTATTTAAGCAATATTGTCATTCTTTTCTCCTGCAAGGGTTTCCACGTTAAGCGTGTGTTTGTTCTTTGTTCTTAATTGCTATATCTTGCATGTGTTCTATTGTTGTGGATGATTAAGTTTTGAATTATTATTATTATGGTTGATTAATTTTTGAAAAAGTATAAGATTTTTGTTATACTAATTCATCCCCCCTTTCAGTATAATTGAGTGCTATTTAGAGTTTGCTAGTTTAGTTTGAGTTTTTCATCAATTTAGGGATGGATTTTTTAATTAGTTGCCAATGATTGAAGGAGGGTATTTCCCATTACCTTTGATCATGGATTGGAGGAAACAAGGAATATAAGGAGGAATAAAGAGGTAAAGAGGGTATTTAAAAATAAATAAAAAATCAAACTTGATTTCATTCTTAAGAGTGTGATGTTTATAGTAATTATGACATTTGGAGATACCAACCTTCAGGCATGACAATTAGACCATCTTGGGGAATTTTTTTTCAAGGAGCATATATCAAACCATTATGAGGATGGAAACCCTTAGGGTGTAGTTTAAGTTATTTGGAGTGTCAATAGGATCATTGGTGGTGTGTAAACTTAAATTTTGGGTGTACCCAATAAGTTGTATCATATTAGTTGACTTCAATTTGAATGTATGTTAACACAAATATAGAAAAGTATATTTTCAATTATTGTATTTATATGTATTTTTATGCATTTAGTTTGGTTCTTTATAGCTATATTAGATCCAAGACCTAGATAGTTCTAAAATAGAGATACAAGTAACAATTAAAAAAGGTAAAAAATAAAATAAACAAAAAAATCAATATTTGTACCACATGTCAGAAAGGAAAATCAATTATCAATTTAGGGAATAGGGGAAACAAAAAATTTCACACAAGGATAAGAAGTGGGAATTTTTCGATGTGATGAATCCTTAAAGGATGGGAAAAATAGCTCATAAAACTCTTTATCTAGGGTATGTAGGCTAAGGGAACCAAGGAAACAAAAGCATGCCATTGTGCCTCCATTTAATGGTGCACAAGCGAAATCTTCATCTTCAAAAAATGAACTAGAACACCATTGTGAAAATAGTCATGGGTATTGTTCTACCAAAAGTGACGTTTTTGTAGAAAAATCCATGACACAAGATGATGATTTGGATGAATTGCAAGAGAACGACTTGAACACTCTCCATGTTGAATATAGGATAAAAAGTGTTAAATTTTGAGTAGACATTTCCTTTATGAATTTATACACATTAAAGTGAAAAAATAGAATGAAGAATGGAATCAAACCCACCTCAAATGGACCTCATAAAGGTTTGGAAGGAAAGCTAGATAAGTTGACCACTCCTCTCATTTGATAGACCCAACAAAGCCTCAACCTAAGATTGTATACAAAAACTAACAATTCTCATTGACCACTATGTATGATGAGGAAACAATTAAATTTATTATCCTTCACTTGGAATATAGATTGCACATGAGTGGTGGTATCATTGTATAGTCACACAGGGGCATAATCTTATCACCACCTACATTTTTTACTAGAGGTTGAATAAAAAAATTGAGAGGAAAGTATCATAGGAGCACTATAAGGAGTTGACACAACTACAATACCATGGCTTAGTGAATGTGTATGTGGATGATTTCTAGTAGGTAGCTATGATGGTACTTGATGTGTTTGAATTTTATTTCATGGAATACTTGAAAGATCCCCTCAAAGGCTTAAATAAAGACCTTAAACTAAATTCATTGTAGGAGACCATCAAAAGGGCCTTGACATTGGATTCATCCAAATTATTGATATTGGAGGCTACTACACCTAGAAAATCCTTCTGGAAGTCTAACACTAAAGGATTGAGTACAAGAGCATCACAATATTAGCAAAGGATTATACACAACTTTTTCAAAGGCATAGGAGGTTGCACAATCTCAACTTATAGATTAACAGGGAACAAGACACACTTTTAGGAGTTAATTTGGTTGGGTGACATGACTTGTAATGCAATGAACAAGGAGTACTTATGCTTCAACTATAAGAAGCCTTGGGATCCAACACATATGTTCTTGGGATATGGGAAAGTACATCTAATTGAGGTATACTCCAATGTTGAGGGAGAGCTTGTGCCATGTATAGAGTCACATATTGTAGATGAGGATGAGGTATTATCAATAGGTTTCCCATTACAAAAAGGAGTCAACTAATATCCTAGATCACCTAGCCTTATCTTGCTTGAGGGCAAGAAAATATAAGGAGGGAGAACTCCTAATGTTCCTTTTTAATTTGCAACATTAAATGAGTGTTTTGTTAGTAGTTTGAATAAGGTGGCTGAATCTTCTAGTTTGAAGTGGCTAAGTTTGTTAGTGAGAAATTTAATTAATAAAATAAGGTGGTTGACTTGGTCATACACATAGCAGTTATCAATTTGAGTTTATATTTATCGGTTGAGTTTTTAGTTTGGTTTGATTTTACCATTGATTTAGATATAAATTTTCTAGTTAGTTGCCAATGATTGAAGGAGGGGATTTATCAATTGACTACCACCATTTGAGGGTCGTTATCTTTGAAGGATTGTATGAAACAAGGACTATATGAAAGCGCTAAGAGATAAAAATGACTAGAAATGTGACATTGTTTACAATAGTTGTGGCATTTGTAGAGGACAATATAAGACCATCATGAAAACATAAACCTCTAAGGAGTAGTTTGAGTTTTGGAGTGTCAACATAATCATCAATGGTATGCAAATTTAAATGCTAGTTGTGGTTAGATTTAAATACTAGGAATACCTAGTAAGTTGTATTAGATTGGTAGGCTTCAATTTTTATATATGTCATTAGTAGAAAATAAAATAAAAATCTATAATATTTTTAAATTTATTATTTTGTATGCATTTAATTTGAATCTTTATAGTTTACGATTTTTTATTTAAAAATATGTTGAGCAGACTTGACTAATTGAGGCTAAGGATGTTACAAATATGCTAATTTCATTTGATTTCACTTAATTTAACCAATTTGAGGAGAAAACATTCTTATAGTATTTCTAAGTTTGTTATTTGTATGCATTTAATTTGGCTCTTTATAGTTTGTGAAATTTTATTTAAAAATATGTTGGGTAGACTAGATTAATTAAGACTAAGGATGGTGTTAAAAATATGGTAAGTTTATTTGATTTCACTTAATTTAACCAACCTTCTTATGAGAAAATATTACTATAATATTTATGAATTTGTTATTGTATGTGCATTTAATTTGATTCTTTACAATTTATGAATTTTTATTTAAAAATATATTGCATAAACTAAATTAATTAAGATTAAGGATGGTGTTAAAAGTGTGCTAAATTCATTTGGTTTTATTTAATTTAACCAGCCTTCATAGGAGATGAAGGATAGGGCATTAACCAAATAAATAAAATAAACATGGGTTATATGGAATAATAAATCAATTGAAGTTAGAGACATTACTACACCTAATGGAATTAACAAATTGAAAATAAATAAATATGTAGACAGATAATTGGCACGCATTTTGTATATTTTATGGAACTAAAATATATACTAGTTGTTGTTGAATTAGACTTTGACCTTCAATGTGGGTGTAATGTTGAAATGGCAACCAAGAAATGCTACAACTAGCTATTTGTAATTGCTTTATATTTTATAACTATTGGTAAAGATATTGTTATGCTGAGAGGCGTCCTATAGTGGCAACAATGGATCTGTGTACATTATTATGCATGGGATTCAAATTGACGTTTAAATAATCCGCAGTCTCGCTAAGTCCACCTAGCAGTAGAAATCTTGAATGTAAAAAGGCAATGTGAAATGTAAGGTAACGACCGCTTCAACGTGCCAACTGTTTCATGCACAAATAATTTTTAACAGGTGCTTCTAGCATGCGAACCATTTCATGCACAAATGGTTTTTAATCGATTTGAGGTGTTTATTGCACTTTTATGTGACTAATTAAAAAATAGACACCTCAATAAGGATATCTCTCAGTGTTTTTATATATATTATCAATAAATAATATATATGCTAGTTGTATGCTTTTGCAAAATATAAGATAACCTTCAAACATATTATCGTGTATCATTCAACAAGTTAAGATATTAGGTGTAGAGAAGTTCCTAGATTCTTGAAAATAACTATTATTCTTATTTGGTGGAAATTTAAATTAACAAAGTTTTTATTTCATTTATATTTATGGTTTTTTTAATAGGTTATTGATTTTAGAATTAAAGATGTGGTTAAATATATTATTAATTTTGTTTGAAGGAAAAATAAGTTTAATAAACTTTTATTAGAGAAGTATATATAAAATCTAAAATAATAACAAAATGGAAGAGAAAGCATATTTATTACATAATTTTTTACTATGTTTATTATTGCATTAAACTTATTCATTTAAAAATATAATGATAAAAAATTTACTCCAACTCTTATGCATGTGTAAATGTAAATAGGCACACCAAACATAGACTTTTATAATTTGCAGGAATGTTTTAAAACCAGGGTAAAAATAACAAACTCAATAAAACATTTTTTTTCTTAAAAATATCACACAATTTTTCTATCACTAATGGTTAGTTTCGTAGCATCACTTTTGAGAAAAAAAAATAGTAAACTAGAAGTCTAATATTTTTTCAAAAAATTGGATAAATTCATATATTTTTTTAATAAAGAGGGTAAAAATTTATTGCCATCAAAAATCCATAATTACAAAGCAGTCAGGGGCTAAAAACAACACCATGAGGAAAGCCAAGAACCATAGAACCTAGAGAAACACAATAACAACCAGACCAACCACCAAGAAACATTAGCCTCCCATATCTGCCAAAATGAGACCCTTGAGGTCTCTGGAGTAGTCCAAGGATAATTGCTCCCAACCTTCCACCTTCTAGCCACCATTCTACTCTGAAGCCCATATAACCAAACAATCAACAACCCTATTCCACTCCTGGGGAATATGAATAAAAGAAACCAACTCCAAAGTGGAGCTCATATGGAAAATATGCCTAAAAACATAAGCCAATTGTCAATTAACCCCATCCAAATTTTGCACATTCAACAAATTAACCATGATTTGAGAGTCTGACTCATAGATAATATTGCACCACCCAAGAGTATAGGCTCTCTCAATAGCATCCAAAATGACCAAACCTTTCATGAGGTTACTGGAATGTTGCCCTTTATGAATAGAGAAGAAGAATATATCCCTACCAAAATTGTCTCTTCCAATACCACTAATCCCAGTCAGTCCAGGATTACCCCTTGAAGAGCCATCCATATTGATTTTTAAAACATCCCATGAAGGAGGAACCCATCCCCCTTCTCTTTGAACCTTCCCTTTAGCCTGATGCCCCCTTCTAATGCAAAAAGAATCAAGCGTTAGGCCACACAATCCAAAACTGCTCACAATATCTTCATCTCCCCTTTCTGAAGGATAAGACACATCACACTTAGCTTCCACCATCTCTTATATCATGCTAACAACCCTTTGTCTAACCCGTTGAATCAACAAATTGCTGCCCCTAAAAATCCTACAACTCCTTTCAAGCCAGATCTACCAAAGGATAAAAGTGGGACCAATAATCGAAACAATCTAGAGGAAAGAAGCATTTGTCAAGGGTCTCCCCAAACTATTCCAGAAATCAATAAGAGAAGAAGCATGAACACATGGTTGTCTCCACACACCCCACCAAAAGTGTCAAATAAGCAAAGAGAAGGGACATCAAAAAAATAAGTGTGGAGAATCCTCCTCAAAACAACCACAAATGACACAAACTGAAGGACCATGGAAACCACGCTTGCGAAGATTGTCCCATGTCAAGCATCTATTCCAAGTAAGCATCCAAACAAAGCAATTACACTTGGGCCAAGAAAACTTATTCCATACATTTTTCCACCAAGAAACTTCCAACCCCCATACTTCCGACATATTATATCTTGATAACCGCTAGCCACTGTATAAATCCCCTTAGGATCAAGGATCCACACCAAAATATCCTTTTCCCTCAAGGAGCTACAATACCTACCTGCAAGGATGTTTCTTAACTCAGAGTGTTCCTCTTCTAAACCCCTAATGGATCACTCACTAGGGTCCTTCCATCTAGAAACTTCCACCATACCACAAGGATGACTAGATTTGAAATCCTCAAGTCGAGTCCACCCAGCCTCCAAGAAATAATGGCAAATATCCTACAGATGAGGAAACCTAGTCAAGATAGGGGAAAACCATCCCAAGAGTCAAACCAAAAGAGAACATCAGAGCCCCTATTGCAAATCCAAAACAAACCATCCTTGATCAAATTAGCTCCTTTCTTAAGAGTTTCTCAAATCATAGAGCTCTTAACCAAAAGTGGGAACTGAGCAACCTCCTCCTTCGCCACCCCTCTCAAATACTTGTTAGAAATAATCCTGGCCCAAACCTGTCTTTTTTAGTGCACCATCTCCAATATAGCTTGGAAAAAAGAGCCAAACTAGAAAGGATCACCTAGCACAAACCAATACCCCCAAGTTGTTTTAGTCTATAAACAGTTTCCTAATTAACGAGACTCCATTTTGAGGACGTCAAGTTGTCAGCCCATAGAAATTTCCTTTCGAAAGAGTCTAGATCCCTAATAAAACTTGAAGGAGCAACTTGCAACATACACCTATAATTGGGAATGGCCTGCACCACCAACTTCAAAAGGAGCACCTGACCTGGAAAGGATAACCACCTATGAGTCCAATGATTTACTCAGACACAAAACTTATCAAGGATATTTTTCTAGGAGCCCCTAGTCAAGGGACCCGTAGAAAGAGGAATACCAAGATAAATAATAGGCAATTGCCCAATTTGAAATCTGAGGATACATGCTATCTATTGTTGAATAGGCATGGGGGTGTTAAAAAATAAGATAGAGGATTTACCCTCATTGATCTTCTATTTAGAGTTTGTGAGGTAAACATCCAAAAGCTTACATGGAAGTTGGTAGCCTCCCTAATCTTGGCCAAACCCATCAAAGTATTATTGTCCATGAATTGTAGGTGCAACTTAGGAGAAAGACCAATGCCCTAGTTCCACCCATGGATCAACCCTTGATTAACATGGGTCTTAATGGTTCTTCCAAGGCACTCAACCAAGAGAATAAAAAGATATAGAGATAGAGGATCCCCTTAACAAAGACCTCTAGAAGCACTGAACAAGGGAGAAGGCTCCCCATTAACCAACATAGAAGAGGAGGGGGATTTGATACAACTCATAGCCCACATAATCTACTCTTTGACAAAGCCAAAATCCCCAAGCATTTTCTAAAGAAAGGACCACTTGACCCTATCATAGGATTTTTCCATATCTAGTTTTATAAACATAGCTTTATCCTTAGATGTTGCCATAGAATTTATAGTTTCAATAGTAATCACAACACCATCCAATATTTTCCTATCAACCGCAAAGCCACCTTGTTCCTTAGGAACCAACCTACTAATCCACTGCTTCAGTATTTCTGCAATCAACTTGGATATAATCTTATGAAACACATTACAAATTGAAATGGGCTTGAATAGACTCATCCTATCCACCCATTCACACTTGGGGATAAGGGAAAGAAAGTTAGAGTTCAATGCTTTCAACATCTGTTTATTCCCCTAAGATTCACACACCACTTCAAGTAAGTCCAGGTTGATGATTTCCCAAAATTCCTAAAAGAACTCAATCGAAATCCCATCAGGTCTAGGTTCCTTTCCTTTCTTCATCTAAAAATCCATAGCCTCCAATTAATCTAAATATATAGGACTTAGAAGATTCTCATTCATCTCCCTAGAGACAAAAGAGGGGATGTAGGAAAAAACAATATTTTCATCCTCACTCACATCTGGAGAGTCCTCCCTAAGAAGAGAAGAAAAGTATAGAGAAGCCTCACTGGAGATATCCCCACGAGAATTCAAATGGTCACCCATAAAATTCACAAGATGAGAGATAGAATTACCATGTCTCCTATCCTTCACAGAGTTGAAGAAAAAGGCAATGTTTTTGTCCCCTTCTTACAACCACACAACCCACACTTTTTGTTTCCAATAAATCTCCTCCTACAACTCACGCTCCTCCAAAGTTTTCAAAGCTTTTGAATCCTCTAGGAGAGATTCCTCAAACAATCCATGCTCCCTAATTACATGGGTAATGGCATCCAAACTAGCCTAAACAACAAATTTAGCATGTAAAATATTGTCAAAACACTACTTATTCCATATTTTGATCTAGTACTTTACAAACTATAGTTTCTTGACAAAAGATTATATGGTTGTACTATAAGTAGGTCTACCACACTACCAACAATCAGGCATATGATCTTGAAGAGAAGGGTCCCACAACCATATGATTTGGAATTTGAAAGAGGGATGATGAGCAACACTAGCCAAAGAAGCAAAGAACTTAATTGGCCAATGGCTAGAGCCCCTCCAATCAAGAATCTCTAAGTTGGCAGATCAAGATCCTCCAAGCCAGAAATAAGAAAGCACAAATCTATCAAGCCTCTCAACAATACAATCTTTACCACACCACCTATTATTCCAAGTAAATTGACCATTTCCAGGTTTTATGTCAACCAGACTTAAGGAAGAAATATTCTCTCTAAGAAGATAGGTAGACGGCTTCAACCTTAGTGTTCCACCCATTTTCTCCTCCAGCTCATTAATAGCATTGAAATCACCAACAAAAATCCATGGATAAAGAGGATTCATAGTTATTATAAACCACATAAGAGACCAAAGACACTACTTACCAGGCATGTCGGCTGGAGCATAAATGTCAGATAGAAGAATAGTCTCTCCAAACTTCGGGCTCATAGCAATCACAAAAATATAAGACCTACTAGAAATCCACCAAAGAGGCCTAATCTTCATAGGGTTTCATAAGAAGGCCACACCCCCAACATTACCCTACACACCAATACACTATCCTTGACCTTGCCACCAAAGTTTGGGCACACGACTATTCATAATTTCCACAGATAGTTTAGTTTCCTGAAGAAATAATATATCGAGCGAGTGCTTTCACACCAAATCATGAACAACACTTTGTCTAGGGCCACTATTCAATCCCCTCACTCAAGACAAAGTGATTTGGATAAGTGGGAGTCAAGAGTTTTGGCATATCCTGACTCAACCAACAGTTCACCCACCAACTTAATCTTCTCCAAATCCTTCTTCCTCCCAACCTTGAGGGGTTTCTCATTAACCCCTTTCTTTGGAATTTCCTAAATAAGTCCATGGGGAAGAGAAGCCTTATTACCTTTCTCTACCTTAGACACCATCTTCTCCAAAGGGAAGACATTCTCAACCACCATCCTTTCCAAGGCACCAGGCATCGTAGAACCAACTAGAACCAAAGCATTTTGATCCATATCCATTTGAGAAAATGACCTACCTTCCTCTTGCATATTCAAAACATCAACTAACTTGTTACCCTCCAAAACCTCCTCTAGAATCCCCTATTCTAGGAGAGCCAAACTCGGGTTCACCTCTTGGTGGCTAAGATCATCTAGAACATCAAAATGATTAAAAACTTCCTCTTCATGTTGCTCCTTGAAAGTTCTCTTTTGACCATAATTCCTATTACAAGGCTTGATAGGAATATAATTGTCTTTATTAGCCTCTACACCTAGGATAGGAGCCTTACCCTTGTCCACTTTGGGGGGGTTATGAGGTAGCTAGTTCAAATTGAGCTCCGAGGATCAGCTCCTAGGACATCTCTGCAAATGACCATACTCATGGCACAACCGACATCAAAAGGGAAGGGTCTCATAATCCAACTATTGTACCCAAGAGGAAGAACCCAAATAAATTTCTAGAGAATCTAGAATGGGATTTCTCAAATCAATTTCAACACAAATATGAGCGAAAGTCATTACCTTCTTATCCTATGTTTGCTAAGAAGGGCCTACTAGTTTCCCAAGAAATAGAGCAACCATATGCAAAATATCATTACACTAGAATTCAATCACGAACCTAGGAAGACGCACCCAGACAGGAACTTGATTCAAGAGCTCCTCACAAGAATTGAATCATGTATGCCATGGTTTGATAAATAATCCAATCTAATTATGAAAATACAAACCTCCCTCAAAAAACTTGGTTGCGATCAGCCATAAAATTGAAAACAGCCATAAAAAAATTGTTGGACAACAACATCACCTCCATTTTCCCCTTAGGATTCCATGTTCATCTGGCCCATGTCTCCAAAAAAGGAAGAGAGACTCACATCCCCATGAACTTGAAAATTAAAGTGTGGTTTAAATAATATTCAACATCATCCTTAATATACTCAAGTTGAATCACCAAAATTGGTCTATCCTGGCACCTCTCCAAACATTCATTCATTTTCAAAATACGAGGACCTCCAGATGTAGTCATCCCCTCCACCCCAGAAGCCTTATACAATAAGTTTTTCTCAGCATCAATCTTTGATGAAGACGGTGAATTTGCATGCAACGATGCACAAAAATTCATACTAGGTTTAATACTTGCTTCACCTGAAGCCATAATCTATAGAAAAATAAGGCAATAGCAACCTCCTTATGCCTCCTCAAAACCTTGAAACCGACAAATAACAAACAAAAAGAAAACCACAAAGAGAAAACAAGTTTAACAAGCCCAAAACCAAAACCCTCGATCACCCGAAAGACCCCACCCTGAGCATAAACCAACACCCCACACACCATTTCACAACCCCCCACATACATGCAAGGATTGGATAGCCACATGCATGTCGTGACTTGCTACAGGTCATAGACCTATACCTGCATACCTCGCACCAACCACATTCTCTGATTTGAGAAATTTAGATTTCATTGATGTTCATATCACTTACTATATTACATGGCGAATAAATGATAACTAGATACTAATATATGTTTCACCAATTTTTGGGGACAAGGATGGAAAGGGAGCTATGGTTATTTTGGGAGGCCATTTTTAGGGACTGAGAGGAGATAATTATTTAAAAATAGAAAAAATAAAAAGTATAGGAAATTTCAAATATTTATATGATAACATTGATAAGACATTCATCGTATACATTATAAAACCTTCATACGTAATATTAGAGTTGAATTGACATTTCAAAAGTTGACAAAAAAAATTAAAATTTAATTGTTTTAATTGAATATTCAAAGGTTACAAATTTAACATAAAAAACATGTTATTTCCTTCTAATCAACATTTGTTTTTTCTTGAAAATTGAAGTTCAAGTATGAGTCATTGTCATTATGAGGGATTTTATCATCCAATTAAAACTTCAACCAATCACTCTTATGTATTCTCATCAACTTATATGACATCGTTAGGATCAACATCCCAACATGCAATTGGAGTTCAATAATACTTAAGAATCTATCAATCCTAAAGTTGCAAGACATTATGCATGACCACAAACTTCTTTAGGTCCTCAATTGATGAGCCTATTTTTCTTGATTGACTATATGAAGTTGTAAGCCTTCATGTCACAACCTTTTTTTTGGTAATTATTTATGTATTCTTTAAATTAATATTAATAATAGTTAATTTATTATTATTAATTTAAATTTATAATATTTAATGATTAACCTACAAGATTTTCAAATATTTATTATATAGCACTAAATTTAGATTAGGAAAGTTATGGAATTGAGGGTGGTAAAGGAGTTACAGATATCCACTAGGAGGTATATGATTATATCTATTAAAAAAGATTTAAAATATCAAAAAAGATCATATTCTCACCTACTAATTTTCTCTTTTTCACACCTCTTCCTTTAGATCAACCTCTCCTTTCACAGTTCAATATATAGACCTCTATTAATGTCTATTAGTAGTACTTATGGATTCATTTCACCCTTATATTGTTATTTTTTTGACTTGAAGCTACTATCCTCTCTCTCCTCACAGTTGGTTTCATTCTTCATTCAATATTTTGTAACCTCTGATTGATTGCTACACCCTTAATATTAATGTGCATAGGGTTATGAATAGTCGGCTTCTGACTATATTGACTCTTAATTAAGTCATATTATCATTATTATATTATTATTTAGTTATTTAGGTCGCCCTAAGGCTTATATAGGGCTATCTAAGTTGGATTGGGTGATATTGTAGGCATAAATAAGGTATATATAGGAGGTAGTGAGTCTTATTTCATCATCATATTGTGAATTGTGTTCTCATTGGAGGTATTTCCAGGAGGTTTACCCCCTCGAAGTGGCTTTTTATTCTTAGTTATTATCAAGTATTTGCAACATATTTCCTATCATATTCTTTTATTGTGAAAGTTATTTCATTACAAGTGGTTTTAGAGCATGATCTTGGCATCATAGAGGCAAGGTTTTTTCTTAATATTGGAGGTCATTTTGGGAAGATCATATTTCTCAGAATTTGATGAATTTTTCTCTAATTTTTAAAGGGTTTTTTAAGAATATATTAAAGAAGATATAGTCTAGATTTTAGAGGAATTAGAGTAGAATTGAGTGATTTATTGTATAATTAGGGTTTTTGTCCAATTTATTTGGAAAGTGCATATCTAGAGCCAAATCCTGCAAAATTGGTTCTTGATTTTTTGTGGGTTATTGAAGACATAATATAAGAACCTATAGTCCAATTTTTAGATAAATTGAAGTAGAAAAAGTGATTTATTGTAAAACTAAGGTTTCCAACAAATTTGCTCTCAAAGATAAAAATTTGCTAATTTATTGGATTTTTTTCTAGGTAAGTGGTATCTTGGACCTAGTAAGTTACAATAATTTTTTAGAGAATTTAAATTTCATCAGTGTGATTTATTTCAAAATTATTGGTTTCCATCATGATGAGGCCTCAAACAAGAGGTAAAAATAATATTCCCACATCATAAGAATCTCTTGATAAGGATGAGGTAATAATAGAGGATATTACTACCAATGAGGAAATCAACAAGGTCAAGGAAGACAATTCATTAGTGAAGATAGAGATGATTTTCCTAAGAGGAGATATATTAGACATATGAATCATGTTAAGTGCTTATATGAATGGAAAATGAAACGAGGTCTCAAGCAACCAAGGTGAATAATCCAAGTCAAATACTCTTGATCCAAATGTCAATACTCATATGGAATCTAGGAATTTGATACCAAAGGTGGATATGTGCAAGTTTGATGGCAAGGATCCACTAACATGGATAAACCAAATAGTTTTTGATGTACATCAAGTACCAAATGGAAAAAAGTTCACAATGGATTTCATATATCTAGAACCAAATCAATTCATTTGGTATCAATGGCTTTATACTCATTGATAAAAAAAGGGTATCACTATCTCTTAGTTAGTTTTTATGGAGGAGCTCCAATCACAGTATAGCAATAGTGTGCCTGATAACTTCTTCAACAAGCTAGCTAAACTTCAACAAACATGATCAGTCAAGGATTATTTTCAACTATTCCAAATCCTATCCTTAAGAGTGGATACAATTACAGAGGATAACTTGAATGATTTACTTTTTGGTGGTCTCAAGGATCACATTGAACATGAGGTACACGTGTTTGGTACCAACTCTATATCTGAGTCTTTTATCTTAGCACACATGGTAGAGGCAAAGTATTTGAATCCTAGAAAGCAAGGGGCTAATGTGATAAGAGAGAAAGGTTATTCAACACCTCCTCTTCCCCAACCTACCAGATTGACTCCACAACAAATAGAAGAGAAGAGAGAAAAAATTTTGTGTTCCAATTGTGATAGCAAATATAGTCAAGGACATAAATGCAGTGAAAATAAATTGTTCTATATTGAAGGTCTAGGTGACGAAGAAGAGGAGGAGCCAATATTAGAGGGAGAAAGGGAGTTGAATGATGAATCACATGATTCCCAACCAATCTTTTTTCATGCACTATATAGCATCATTTTCTTTGGAAAATAGGGTAAAATTTGATTTGATCAATAGAAAGCCAATAAAAACATACAAAAAATCAGTCCCCATCCACCAGGGGGATTGAGAAGTCCAACCAGCAAAATAACTACAAATCATAGAGAGAGCCAAACCCACAAGAATCCCAACCAACACACCCCATTAGCCATGCATATCCTCATGAATCAACTTCTCCAATCTTTTGAAATAATCTGGGGAAAGATGCTCCCATCCACCAACATTCCAAACACCCATATGTTATGAAGCCCATTTATCTAGGCAATCAGTGACACTGTTCCAAACCTTAATTGTAAACCTCTACTGATTTTTGTATCCAAATAGGAAAAATGCATATTAGCCCATATAACTGAAACTCGCATGTATTTGCTTAAGTCACGTTGTTGTCCCTTTAAATTCCTACATCAGGGCTTCGTGTGTAAAGTAACTAGATAAAATAATTGGATTGTAATTGAAACATAAACACTTGTAATCAGTACGGAAAGCTTGTGAATAATAGTGAAATAAGCTCACATCATGGATATATTGTGCATTGGAAATCTCTTTTCAATGCCTTGAATTGTAGGGGATAACATGACTCAAGCTATGCATTTTAGTGACAAAACAAATGATAAAAGTGACTTCATGAATTTTACAGTCCATAGATTTTGTAAAAACACACTCTTAGTGACTTTCATCAATATTCTATGGAATAACAAAGAAAGAAAGCAATTTGCATTAACAATTTAATAGTTGGACAAAAACCCAAGTGAAAGTAATATACAATAACTACCCACTAGAATTATAAGAACTTTTAACCTCTTCGGTGGCTGACTGTTAGAGTAATCATGCATTACGTAATAATTAATTAATCTCTAATTAATTATTAGTCTAATTTATTCTCATGCACTTAAGCTACCTAGGAGTGATTTACTATGTTAACTAGAGAGCTATTATTAGATCATTTTTCTCATTGCATGAGATGTTGACACTTGTCATGATCTAATCCCTTTACTATTTAGGGTTGCTCTTATATAGCACTCAACCCTCATTGTATTATTATGCCTTGTAATACTTCTACTCTTGAGATTTTCTCTTCTCTTGAACTCTTATATTTTGTAGATTTTTCTTGTTGAGGAATATTGCATATTTTGTTTGCAACTCTCTTACATGGAAGGTGTCTTTGTTCGTTGTTTGATTGTGTGGCTCATGTTTTTCACAATTCTAACATGGTATCAGAGCTTAGATTCAACGAACCCCTTCTTAATTTATGAGTTTTTTTCTTCAACAAGGGTTATAGGCTTCAAATCTAGATTCTCTTTTGCTTTTTTTTGCATTTTTTGGAGGTGGGTGACTTTTAGGTGCATTTTGACACAAAAAGGACCTCACAATTGGATTCAAGAGGCCGATTTGATGAATTTTGACTATAAATTTATTCAATTTCACAGCTAGAAGCTTCTAAGGAATTTTTTTTGCACAGGGGCACGTATGACCCCTATATGGCCTTGTGCATGGGTTTCAAAAAAAGCAAGCAAAAAATAGTCAGCAGTTTTTTAATTTCTTTTTTAAGAAATATTTAGAAAATCAAAAAGTTGTTTTTCATGTTGTAGGTTTGAATTTTTTTATAGAGGCAAATTTTATTTTATTTTCGAGGGGGAGGGGGCGTGGTACCCATAGGTACCTGCTATGTAGACCTATGGGCCTATACTTGCCCCCAATGACATTTTCCCTATTGCCACAATGAACTTAAAACCATCGTCTAGTGGCCAAAAGAACCTGCTTGACGAAATTTCCAAGATTCTCGACACTGAAAAACCTTTCCCAATGACCTCCAATTCATCTTCGATGAGTCCAATATTTTTTGGCCAGGCAAAACTTTTTAGGTGACCAACTGCATAGGGGAATCTTAGTGGTATATTCTAGCGATTTTTTGGAATGTTTCGTTGCTAATTTTTACATGTAGGGGATGAATTTTTTCAATGATAGGGAATATTCCATTGATGTCATGCTAACATCAGCAGGATGTTAGTGGTACGAATAACTAGATGGCCCCCTTCAAACCCTCTATGTGCCCTAAAAGAGGTATTTTTTTAATTTTGGCCATAACTTGGGCATACAATATTGAAATTGGGTGAACGAGATATCATCGAAAAGATAGTTTCGTCAACTTTCCAATGGTGTGGGTTTCATCACCATTTTTTGTTTTTGGTGCATTATATGGCTTGTTGAAGTCAGAGGTGTTGTTTTCAGTCTTGAGCTCATAACTTTTGACTAGTTTCTCTACTTTTTGTGATTCTAGCGACATTGGGATGGTATTTCAAAGATCTTTATAGCTATCCATGGACTTTTTTCAAATTTCTCTCCAAGTACATTTTATTCATTTTTTTTGTTTTTTCACATTCTAGTGAATTACTTGGATGTATTAGCACTTGGAAAATTTCCATATACATGGGATGACTTTTCTTTGGTTGTTCTACATGTATTTCTAGCTTTCTATCCTATTTGGGCATTCTAGACATCTTTTTCATGCACATTCTCTTTTTATAGATGCATTGAGATAAAGTACCATTTTGGTGTATACTTTTTGGGGACTTTGCACATCTTGTTGTGCCTTTTGTACTCACACTATGATATAAAAGTGTCATGGGAGGTTAATGTTTGCCTTTAGTTTTCTATCACACCTTTGTCAAATGAGTGTCCCCTCCACAATAACAATGAATCCTAGTGATTCTTTCCTCATGCATGTGTGCCTTAGTTTGCACACCCTTTTATTTGTAGATTGTTTCTCCTACATGCACTTCTTGGTTTCACATAGTTTCAGTGTACCTATCTTGGCTCTCCCTTTTCAACATTATGGGGGGGTTTTCTACTATTGGTGTTAATGCTTCTTTGGTTTCATTTTTGAGTGATCTATGTACATGTATTTCTTGTTCCAATGTACTAGGCAGATGCAACAACTAGTTACCCATGTATTTCGATGAGATGGAGCATTTACCATATGGACATTCTTTGATTCCTATTTTTAGAGGCATCTTTCAATTTTCATTTGATCAGAGACTATTGGTACCTATATTTTTAACTTGCATCTTGCATATTAAGTAGTGTCATTAAGGTCACTCATGCAGATTCATGTGTCATTTGTATCTTTGAGTTCCAAATGTTTGCCTTTGTTTTCCATTTAACTCGAGTAGTGTCATTGGGGAAACTCATGGAGATTGGTGTTCTTTAGACTATTGGTACCTGTATTTTAAACTTGCATCTTACATGTTGAGTAGTGTCATTCGGGTCACTTGTGTAGATTCATGTACCATCTGTATCTTTGAATTGCAGATGTTTTCCTTTGTTTGCCATCTACTTCGAGTAGTGTCATTAGGGGCACTCATGCAGATAATATCTTCTTGATCTTGACATTTGTATCTTTGATTTCCATATGTTTGCCTTTGATTGTCATATGATTTGAGTAGTGTCATTGGGGGAACTCATGCAAATTCTTGTCATCTTGATCCCAATCATCATTTATTTCAAAGGAGGTTCTTCATTTCAACACTATATCAGTCATATTTGACAGTTGTCTACAACTTCTTCGTGCTTCAACAATGTTCTACGTGTTCTTCTTCTTTTTGGGACATTTTTTTGGTTGGAGGCTTCTTAGCTCTTCACCTTGGTTTAGAGGCTTTTTCAGTCCTTCATTTCACCTTTCTCTCTTTTTGAGAGCATTTTTCCCATTTGATTTTCTCCTTTTCTCTAATTTTGAGAGATCTTTTGTTTGTACATAGGTACCTCACTAGGCCTTGTTTTTCGGGACCCATCATGCATTCAAGATTGCTTTTTAGGGTTTTTAGCTACTCTCTAAGTTCATTTTAAGGGGGTGTTAGAGTAATCATGCATTAGATAATAATTAATTAATCTTTAATTAATTATTAGTCTAATTTATTTGCATGCACTCAAGCTAAACTTAGGAGTGATTTACTATGTTAACTAGAGAGATATTATTAGATCATTATGTCTCATTGCATGATATTTTGACACTTGTCATGATCTAATCCCTTTGCCATTTAGGGTTGTTCTTATATAGCACTCAACCCTCATTGTATTATCATGCCTTGTAATACTTCTGCTCTTGATATTTTCTCTTCTCTTGAACTCTTGTATTATGTAGCTTTTCTTGTTAAGAAATATTGCATATTTTGTTTGTAGCTCTCTTGCATGGAAGGTGTCTTTGTT
This sequence comes from Sequoiadendron giganteum, assembly GCA_007115665.2. Taxonomy (NCBI): domain Eukaryota; kingdom Viridiplantae; phylum Streptophyta; class Pinopsida; order Cupressales; family Cupressaceae; genus Sequoiadendron; species Sequoiadendron giganteum. The sequence continues at coordinate 316,406,906 of CM021102.1, forward strand.
TGTTGTTTGATCCTGTGGCTTGTGTTTTTCACAATTCTAACACTAACTGCAAAACTCTATTTAAAAAATAAGAGACTAAATTGAACTAATGACTATCAAAAGAGGAGACAAATCCTTTGGTTTGTATTAGGATTGACCCACCAAAGCTATCTTCCAAGAAATTGAAATATGTGTCTATACCAAGAAATAATAACAAAGAAAATTAGCATGGAAAATCAAGTGAGCCTAAATTTGTATGCAACCATAAGAGTCTCAAAGTGGGTAACCCACACAAATTCCATGAAACAAACTGAGAATCAAGATATATTATATGCATGAAAAAAAAGGAACTAACTCCTTTAAGATGCCTCCAATTATATGCTACTATGGAATGATTTTATCTTATATAGAATAATACAATAATATAATTGAATAATATAGATATATCTAGTTATATAAATATATATGGACATTATTTATATAAATTATTTATAATAATATAATATTTAATCATAATAATATAATACTAACATTAATAATATTAGTAATATAATTTAATTGATATATAATATTCTTTGATTATCAAGAAAAATAGGTTTTTATAAGGGGCTCGAAATGCCAAAATACAAAATGTTGCTACAACAAAAGAAAACACAACCAACCATCAGTAGAACAACATCTAACCAAGAGCACAAACTACTAGACCACAACAAAATAGAAAGCAACTAAACAAAAAATTATTTCAAATTCTTTAGGGTGTCTACCACCACTAATTCTTATTGATATTGTTTATCAACTAGCATCAACGACTCTTCCTTCTCCTCATCGAAGGTCTTCTTCTTTTTACAATGAGTACGAGCACTTGGACCTTGCTCAGCTTCCACCACCGCAATATTATCTTTTCCCTTACCTAGATGATCCTTCATCTTGCTAATGGTAGATCTCCCACCAATCATCTACTCTTCCCTCAATTATCGTAATTTTTCAATGAGAATTTTTAAGGTTTCTATGATATTTTAATGGAGCATTGGCTAATATTAAAGATATTTTTCATGCTATATTTAACATCTTGAACTATATCACTAGGGTTTTTATGATTCACTGAAGACTCCAGAGAAGTGAGCAAGAAAAAAGAAAAAACACCAACATTTTATGGAAAAAATGATTGAGAAAATTAAAATAAACACCAAGGATTTCCATAAACCTATCATCAAGGGTGATGTATCTCATAATCACCTTTGTAATCTCTACCCAAATTGGCTTAATAGACATTCTTTCATAGCCCCACGAAGTAATCTTAACTAGATTCTCTCTTTCATCCCCTTTGAAAAATAGTTCAATTCCTCCTCACCGACTTTCCTATCCTTGAATATTTTCCTTCCTTGCAATTGGAGCCTAGAAACCTTTGCATTCAACTCTGCAAAAATAGTAAACTTGACACCCTGAACAATCAAGGTTCTCTCCTTCCAACCACTCACAAATCCTTTGGTAGCTTCATGGTCATACCCATGGAGTCTCTCCATGTAAGGGGTGAGACCACCCTTTTCCAAAATACTCCACACCTTCGATTTTCTCTTGACGCCTTCACAAGATGACTCGACACGATTTTGTTCCCCTCCCATATTCACCATGAGCTCACTTCTCTTCTCAGATGACATACTACCACAAATCTAGAAATTATAATACCACTTCAAAACACCCACAAAGCATGCAAAGCTAATTAAAATCATTAACCTCCCATCCTTTCTAATCTTGGACTATATGATTGGCATCATTATAGAGAATGTCAAGGACCTTCGTGTGCATAGACATGTACCCCTCCCACACTTGAGAATCATAGAGAATCACCCCTTTATTGGCATAAAAATCCGCCAACTTGTCCCCTCCCTAAACACATGAGAAATTGTAACATCACCAAAAGTCTTTATCATGATTAGGGAATCATTAATAAGAGATTCGATTGACCAAATGAGGGGATTTAAATTTAGCAAAAAAATAATAATAGTAAGTGAATCCCCCTCAAGACACACTTTTTTAAAACCCCTTTTAAATGTCAATTTAATGACATTAAAGGAAGCTTTAGCTTCAATGGTTAGTTTGAGTAATTGATATAATATTATTAATATATCTTAATTGAGATATAATTTAACTTTGACATTAACTTGGATTTGAAAATAATAAAACAATAATATAATCTAATAATTTAACATTATTACTATAATAATAAGAATAATATAGTAATAAAATTAGTATTAATAATAATACAATACAATACTACCCCTGTTTATGAGGTTAATAAGACCAATCTCTATAACAATCCTAGGAAGAATGTGTAATGATATCTATCGAATGAAAGACGAGTGAAGTTGAATTTTGATGGAGCTTCTAGAGGCAATTCAGGGCCCTCAGAGTAGGGTGCATCGTGAAAAACCATAAAGGGGAGTGGATGGCGAAGTGGGTGAAGAGTTTGGGGGAGGGAACGAATAATGAAGTGAAGATTTAAGGAGTGTGGTTGGGAATTACCCTTTGTAAGAAGATGGGATATTCGAAATTGCATATCGAAGGTGATTCGTTGATAGTCATTAATGTAATTCATAGAGGATCAACACCAAATTGGAAGTTGAATAAATGATTGGATTGTATTGTGGAGGAGTTTGTCGTCACTTGAAGACTAAGGTTTCCCATATTTACATGGAAGGGAATATGAAGGCTGGTCAACTGTCAAAACAAGCAACCGATATGAATGTAGAGGTTGATGGGGCGCCAATCTTTAATTGTGGCCATTTCACACACGCATTACAACCTAGTTAGATACGGTGTGGCGAGCTCGAGGCACGACTTGGTAGAGTGTTTTAAATGTCGAAGGCTACAGGAGGTGACAAAGAGCTTTTAAATGGTGCATCGATTGGTAGTAGAGGACAAAGTAAACAATGGATCTAGCCATAATCAATTTTGGGGGGCAAAGGAAAGGCAAATGGCCTTTCGCGGTGTAGTGTCGGATACCAGGCTTAAGTGATTGTTTAACATTGAGGATGAGGACACTTTGGAAGCCATTAAAAGGATTTTGGGTGCTCGCTTCTTATTTTGCTCCTATCGGTTGAGGGTGAATTATGATATCACCTCCATGTTTATAGCTTGGTTATTTTACTCATGGGAGGAGAGGGATATGGTCTATTTCCTGATGCAAAATCTTGTGAAAGCGAAGTGGAGAGAAGCTATGGAATATTAATTGAGCATAGCAGTGGAAGGGATGGGGTTAAGAATGAGTGAAGGTGTGTGGCCGCATCTGACACTACCAATTAATGGCCCTTGGATACTGTTCATCATTTGGAGTGTTGGAAAAAATGAAGTGACTCGTTCGGTGGAGGTTGCAAGGAACATAGCCTTGGTGAAAGAGACAACTAGTGCGTGGAACCTGTCAGATGAGCTTGCTTTACTAGCGCTACTAGCTGGAGTGGAGAACCAGGGTCGTGCTGACAAGAAAGGGAGTGGAGTGGAAGTTGTGGCAATGGAGGTTGAAGGGTGATTACTGTACCGAGTGTGGACGTGTTTTGGTGCAGTCTGCTTCGATGACAATAAATGTCAATTTTTGTAATTTTGTCTTGGCTCTTGCTCTCGTTAATATTATATTTAGGGTTAGGCCCTCTATAGTGCCTAGTTCACATATTCAAAAAATAATAATAATACAATACTAAGAATAATAATATTTTACTAATTATAATATTAAATTACTAAGATTAATAATCATAATAATATTAAGAATAATTTAATAATAAAAATAATATGATACTTCAATAATTTTAATAATATAAAAATACTAATATAATAATACGAATAATATAATAATTCTAATATTAAAAATATCATACTGATATTTATAATATTATATTAATAAAATCATTATGACAGAAGCTCTTGGGAGAAAGATTAAGGAGGAGAAAGAGTTGGGTCATTGGAATGAGATCAAAAATACCCCAGGTGTGGAGGAAATCATGCATCAACAGTTTGTTGATGACACAATGTTGCTTGGAAAGGTGTGTAGAAGGGAGGCTCGAGTGATAAAAGGGGTGCCTGATGAATATTGCAAGGCATTAGGATAGAGTATGAATTGGAAAAAATCAAAAGTTGTGTTCTTTAATATCCACCCAAGCATTCAAAGAGATGTTGCAAGGATTCTAGGTTTAAGATGTGCCAAGCTTCTGGGGAGATTCCTAGGAATCCCATTGTTTGCAAGTCATAATAAGAAAGGACTTTGGGAACAACTGATAAAGAGTTGTAGGAAAAATATGGAGTTGTGGAAAGGGAGGTGGCTATCATCATAATGAAGAATCATGTGATGTTGAAAGCAATAGTATTGGCTATCCCCATATATTCTATGGATTGTTTGAAGCTCCCCAAGAAAATAGATGAAGGTATTAATTAGATCATGAGAAGGTTACTTTGGAGTGGGGTGGTGGAAGAACAAAAATATCCATTGGTTGTATGGGATAAGGTCTGCAATCTGAAGGAAGTGGGAGGGATTGGTCTCAAGAAATTTTCATTAATGAATCTAGTGATGGGGGAAAAGTTAGTGTGGAACATGTATAGAAAGTCCAACCAAAAAGAGTAAGGATCTTACAGAGTAAATATTTGGATTTAGCAGACCCTACTCAAATCTTAACAACAATAGACCCTCTAAGAGGATTGAAACAATTTGGAATTCCATCTTGGATTGTAGGGATATAATCTCCAAACATGTGATGTGGGATGTCAAAGATGGGTGTAAAGCCTCATTTTGGATCGATTCATGGGACGAGAAAGAAGCTTTGGGACAAGACGGATTCTTTTATGAGTTAAGAAATACTTTAAGCCAGGAATGGGAAATGAAGGTAAGGGATTATATGGAGTGGTGCTCGACTGATGGAGTGAGGCAATGTAGGTGGAAATTAATGCAAGAATTTAAAGCTTCAAAGGAACAAAAAATGGTATTGCAACAAATTGTGAAAGAGAGGCATATTGTAATAACATAAGAAGAGGACAAGGTGAGGTGGTGTAAGGAAAAATCTAGCGAATATAGTGTAAAGTTAGGATATAAGCTCAAGGAGAGGGAAATAAAGAAAGAGGATTGGCCAAAGCATCTCTTTTAGCATCGATTGTGCCTTCTAAAGATAAGAATGTGTGGACAACAGTGTAGAAGAGAATATTGACAAAAGATAGACTAACTAGAATGGAAATCTAGGGTCGTAGCCACTATGTATTATGTGAGAAGGATGGTGAAGATGCAGATCATCTATTGATGTGAATATGTGGAATACTATTGAAAAAAGATGATGAGTAGGCTAGGTTGGCAAAGTCCATTACCAAAGGAACTTAAAACCATCTTTCTAACGTGGCCTAACATTCAAAGAAAGGTACTTTTCCATAGCATTTGGACTATGACACCTTTGATTACAATATGGGAACTTTGGAAGGAACACAATAGGGGGATATTCTAGGAGAAGGCAATGACTAGGGAGAAACTAGAAAGAAAAATCGAAATAGTAATAACAGAGGTAGTTAATAATGCAACCTAAAATCAAAAAATCAAAAGGAATAGTTTCACAAGCTGGGATGGGGAATTGAGGAAGGCATGGCCTGGTTTGGTTATTCCTCTTGTTAATGGGGTTCCAAGGGCTCATCTTGTGGGCAATCCAAGGTTGGGAGTGGTGTGGGTTACATCGGAAGAGGGTTGGGTGAAAGTGAACTTCGATGGAGCAGCTAGAGGGAATCTGAGGGAGAGCGGAGCTAGATGTGTGATCAAAGATCACAATGGTACGATTTTGCTAACCAAATCTACATACTTAGGGTATGGAACTAATAATGAGGTAGAATTCAGATCCACTTTGATTGGGCTCCAATGCATAAAGAAGGAAGAAATGAAGAAAATTCATTTGGAAGGAGACTCGTTGTTAACGATAAATGTGATACGTCAAGGATGGATGAGGAACTGAAAGCTCAAAAAATGGTTAGCACCTATAGTGAAAATTCCAAGTGAGATGGAAGAGTTCTTGAAGTGTCACATATTTTTATGGAAGGCAATGATGTGGCTAATGAGCTGGCCAAAAAGTCCATGATGGTAGGGGTGACATCATGAAAGGATGGACCATGAGTTTTTTGGCGATTAACTTGAAGAACTCAAAGATTTTGGATTGGGGAATGATGATGAGGGATGGTGTAGACTCATGGGAGGTAATGGAAAAATGATGTTTCAGTAAACTTTCCCAAAATTCAAGATCAAATTGTGGTTGCAAATAAGCTTTTTAACCCCGATGTTGGCAAAGAAAAACAAAAGTTGCAAATGGTAGGGAAAAAAAGGATTGACATGTCGATAAGATTAGAGGGCCAAAGGAGACATATCTTTTTTGGGGGAAGTTACATAAAAGACGTTGGGAGTAGTCTTTAAAATAGGGCATGGACTAATACTGCACACAATAAAAATAGTTTTAGGGAGAGAATCTTTGAAAGCCGACCATAGGTATAGGGCTAATTAAGATATATTGGCAATGGTGTTGAATGTAGGGAAAACAAAAGAAATGGTGGAAATGCTCTGCCGAAAGTTGATATGGAGCAAGCTTTTGGGAAGATTAGAGGATGTGTTGGAGAATGTGGATGCATAATGGGGGATCCCTCTGCTGAAAGGTTATTATCTCATCAATAGGCATGGAAAGGCACCAAAAATATTCCCACTTATCTTTGTTGATGAATCTTCGACCATACCAAAATTTTGAAATGCAGTACAAAGGAGCATTTTTTTCTTGAAAAGGATTCTAGGTTTGGCTTTGAATAAAGGGTTTGGACGACTATAGGACTATATTCATGAAGAAATGTTGGTGGAGGTGGACGTGATTGCAAACTGGAGAGGTGCAAGAAGGGTGAAGGACTTGGTGGCGGAAGGAGAAGAGCTAGTGATCGACACCAACGATGTGCGGGAGGAGCGATGTGATGTCGAAGGGATAAGAGGTTTGGTGTGAATTTGTCAAAAACTATGTATAAATCTCTAGATATTATGGTCTAAATAGCGTCAATGTATAAGGGTTTTAGGCTCTGGTGTTATCTAATGCTCTGATTTTGTAGTTTAATGTAGCTTGTAACTGGTTTGTGAGGCTTGTTGATATGCCTCATTTTGGCTTTGTAATACATTCATATTTTGATACATTTAATATATGGTCACAACCACCTACAACTTCTTTTGAATCGATCAAAAAAATACTATTGATAAAAATATAAAATATAATTATAAATATATAAAAATAATCATAATAATAATAATAATAATAATAATATAAGGATATAATACTCACTTGATGAAACCCTAACAATAAACATAAGTGAACATTAAACCTTAATGAATACCACTTCTAATTGAACCATAATCTAAAAGCTTAATCTAAGTCAAAGTAATCCACAATTATAATCCTATCCCAAACTTATCATACAACCATAAACCTCACTCTATCCCAAAAATCAACCTTAAACCTAACCCTACCCCTAACCCTTAACATAACACTAACATTATTCAAACATCAAGACTAAACACAATGCACCGATAACTCTCATTCTAACCCTCAACCCTAACTCTAATCATAACACATAATCTAACCATATTTGATCCCCAATCTTAACCAAATTGAACCCTAACTATCAACTATAATTGAAGAGTAAATATCATTTAGTTTAAATAGTAACACTAATAAACCTCAACCATTAATAATTCTAAACACTAAAAATTGTCCTAGGCCTGCGACTTTATTAAATCCTTTTCATCCTTGATAATTAAATAATTTTAATTATTTAATTATTGTCTAATGTCATAAAGTCTTCTATTAATTAAATAATTTAAATAATTTAATTAATTCATTTGATCTTTCTATTTCCTTTTTTGATTAATTACGTCACTAATGACTTCTTTTCTTCTTAATTAAATAAATTTCTATTTATTTAATTGTTGTCACTTTCTACTACAATTAAATAATTATTTCAATTATTTAATTATTTATTATCCTCTTATTCCATAAATTAAATAAATTTTATTTAATTTATGACTTACTAATTTGTCTCCCACTTTTTGAATTAAATCATTATTTAATTAAAAATTCAACTTGCCTTTTTTGTCTATAATTTTAAATAATGTTTCCATTATTTAATTATTCACTTTCCCTCTCAAACTAAATATTTTTTCAGAATTATTTAGTTTCCTCTTTTTTGTACTTTTTCAATAATCTCGAGTCTTCATCTTCATCCTCATCTCTTATTTGATTTTTCCTTGGAACCTCTATAATTAAATAATTTTAGTCAATTAATGACTCTCTGATTTGTCTTTTCTCGAACTTTTTGAATTAAATTGCTATTTAATCAAAAATATAACTTTCCTTTTTCATATATAATTAAATAATGTTTCCATTATTTAACTCTCTACTTTTCTTTTTGAACTAAATGATTCTTTAGAATTATTTAGTTCCTCTATCATTCTTATTCTTATCATGTCTCGTCTCGTTAATTTTGATCATTGATTGGAATTAAAATCATCTAATCTCGATCGTTCATTCAAACTTGTCTCTTCTATAAAAGGCGCCTACCTTTGTCATTTTCAGGATCGAATATGAGATATCTAGTTTTTGCCAATAAATGTTGTCGAGACAATTACTTCAATATTTTGCTTGTCATTAAGGCTACATTTGCACACGAATCTAAGGGCATTGATCAATCAAAGAAAAATGGAGAAGGGTAATAAAGGTGAATCAATGGAGGCTTGAGACTTTGGTAATGTTGCTTTACTGTTTTATGTTTTACTCTTCCTTTGTTCTTTATTACATGATTAGGATCATTAGGATTGTTGTTTAATGCTTTATTATCACTAATCCTGATTTTGTTTCCTGATTAGATTGATGAACCTGACATGAAAGGACACATTTTCTAGATTTTTGTACAATTTTTTTAGTTTTACAGGTTACAGGTATGGAACGATGCAATCGAAGGTTGAAACAATGCAAGTGTCAAAAAACTAGTGCACCACAACTGACATAAGGAAAGCTGTAACTTTTAAACATTTAGAAAGATCATTCCATTTGCATTTATTTTCAATTTTTCTAGTTTTTTTTTTTTTTTTTTTCAGTTTTTGCTTTTATTTTCTATCATATTATATTGTTATTATATCATATTAGTCTCTTGTTTGCTTGGATTTGGTCAAATTTCTCGTGTTTTATAGGTTTAGGGACTGTTCGCCACAAGTGTTGGGGCTTTGACGCAACTACTAGCTACATCACTGCTTCTATGTGACAGTCACTTTCCCGAATGACATAGTCACCATCCCGAACAACACAACTATAAGCCGCAACTGTGGTAAATAGAACCACAACTACCTATTTGCTTTGAACTTAGAATTTCACTTAAAGTTTTCAATTTCTATCTTTTATATTCAATAGAATAAGGCTTTTATGTGTTATTAATGTTTGATTTACAACATGTGGCATGGATCTTGGGAGGAGTTCTAAAATTGTTTCTTTTGAAAACAAATTTTGTTGCCCCATCTTTGATTACTTAAAGATTAGAATTATCTTTCTTGTTACAAATCCTCACTCATTGGAATTAAAATTTACCACAAACTGCATATATCACTCATGGATAAAATGAATAGTAAACCGCATATATCACTCAAATGGATAAAATGAACCATAATTTGCATCATACACTCATTTAGGCTTAAAATTTACAAAAAACTACATATATCACTCATTGGATTTAAAAGGAATTTGCATCATACACTCATACTACTTAAAACGAACCAATAAATTGCATTAGTGTGTCTTCTCACATTGTATCTCGGGGATAAAAAGAATCAATGCTTTATTTTCTTATGATTGTGTCTTCGTTACGGGATTTGTATGCTCTTCCCTCGCACCTAGTGCAACTTTGGGAATCAAAAACACCTTTTGTCGATTGCACTCTCATACCAAACATTTGATTTTGCGGTTAAAATGAACACCATGCTAGTGTAAGAAAACACATTATGCTCTCTCCTCACACCTAGTGTGATCTTGGAGATTCCAAGGCATTGTGTTTGTCTTGTTGTTTACCCTTAGAGGGGCCTTCCTAAGAGACACATCTGTATGGAGAACCCGAAGGTGACTCCAACCAGTTTTTCCCTCGGTCTGGTATATAAATGGATAAGACTAAACTGTCAAGTCCTCATGGTATGTATGTCCTAGCCGTATAGTGTCATTCAGAATGGGGTACTACCGTAAAAAGTATAAGAGCCCCTAGTAGGAGTGATTAAATCCTTAAGTGGCTTTTTGGAAACTCACAAGGTGCTACGTCCTCGAGCAACAAACAAGAACCAAATTAGTTAGAAGCCACCCTTATGCTTGATTTTTGGCGATGTTCTTAGTGCCAAGGTGTAGCACCACACCCTTAAGACTTTTACACCGAATGTTTGGCTCCCTTCAGTGACACGAAAATCCCTGGCTTGCATAAGTTACTTTCCTTTGGGCTTGTGACTTTCCATGGAAAGGGTGATTTGCGGTATCCTTCCATAGCAGGAAGCCCCTACCCATCCATTATCGTAGACAAGAGGTGATACATAACTCGAAAGGGTGTCCCTCCCTTGTGCTGAAGGAGATTCCTAGTTTAGGTCTAAGAGTGTCGCCATTGTCCATTTCCTTTAGGGATAGACAATTATTTTCTATGTGTGATATTGTATTCATTATGTGCTATACTAGTGGAAACTTGAGGTGACTAACCTCAAGAACACACACATTGTAATCATACTTTGGACACTTTCAGACCAATCCAAGTGTCTTCAGACTGTATTCATATTGTTTTTCTTATTTTCTATTAAAAAATTCAATCAAACAACACAAAATTCCCATCAAAACTATCGACACTCAAGTTTATCCTCTATTAACCACAATTGCAGAAAACTATAAATCGCAATTGATAAGTTTTGAATTGCAACTATCACTCACCGTAACTAATATTCAAAAAATTGCAACTAAAAATTTAAACTGCAATTGACAACTTCTACACCGCATCTACTAAACTAAATCGCAATTGAATCTCAAAACACCACATTTGTAGGAAACCAGTGAACCACAATTGCCTGTTTACAAAAAAATTATGGAAAAATTGATCATTCTAGTTTCTGATAAATTCCTAATAGTGACTATAGTTCACACCAGAGATTTGCTCACCTCATTTCTGCCATTTCATCACTTTCATTTAGCTTACTATCACTTTTTAGGCAATCTTCAGGTTGTCCTCCTTGCATTGCTTAGACAAATTTTAGGCCATTATCAGATTACCTCACTTATTGTAGACATCCATCATTAGGTTGCATACACCTTTTGAAGACATTAGAATAGGGAAACTTACCATATCTTGTCATAGGCCCTTTATTACAAAGAAACATTGTCAATTGACCTTGTCATTTTCCATACTTTTCCTTGTCATTTTGGTGTAACCTTAAACTCATAAGTCTAGTTTTAGGCTCACCTTGTCAAACTTGTCATTTTATATTTACTCCTTAAGGTAATTGGAAATCTCATTTAGAAACATTGGACTATCCTAGGTTGGATAGTAACTCTTCTCTTAGTCTCACAAAAAGTGCCTAGTCATAACTTTAGCTATTTATACCATAGTCATCTCATTTGCATACAATACCTTTGGTCATACCACAACACTTTGCATTGGCATCGTTACACACTTTAGACTTAATCATACCTTAGATTTTGGACATAGTGACATCAATATCTTTCAAGTCTTGTTTATTGTCACCTTGTGCCCTAATCTTGGTCATTAGAACCATTACATACATTGTTAGACTTGGTCATACACTAGATTGTGGTTATAGTGACATTGTCATATCCTAATCTCGTTATTGCCACTTTCAACCTAAAATATTGGATATTATCATTATTAGGCATCCTTATACCCAAAAAAGTCCAAAAAAACATAGCTTAGGTTGCATACCTTAGGCTTAGGTCATACCCTTGCATTGCCATAACTTGGACACCATATCACACACCTTAGTCATACCCCACCTTTCATTAACATCACATTTGCATATCATAGTGACATTACCTCACCACCATGTCTTCAATTCACCTTGATATGCTTCGTAGTCAACTTGAATACCAATTACTTCATAATGGTCAATATCAAAAATCCATAGAATTCAAGAGACAATGGATCAATTCTCCATCCCAACCAAACATAAGCCATATTCAACCACCCATTGACCCCTCTTACCAACAACCTATAAACTCTAGTCCTCCAGTCATCTACCCTCACTATCAAGAGTCACTTAACACAATCCATACCATTGATACCCAATAAATGTCCATTAATCATCCCTATCCTAAACTTGACAAGGGGAACCAACCTTCCACTAATCCATTATGAGCCTCCACATCCTATCCTAGTCCATCATCTAATTAAGCCATTCCAAGACTCCACATCTTATCCTAATCAACCTTCCATTAATCCATACCAAGACTCCACATCCTATCCTAACCAACCTTCCACAAATCCATTCCAAGACCCCGCGTCCTATCATAACCAACCTTCCACTAATCTATTTCAATCCACCCAATCCAATAAAAATACATTTAGTTATGGTCTCCAAAATCACATTCCATTGCCTAAACCTTGGGATACATGTCAAAAGGAAAGCACAAATCATGATAATATAGATCCTTGTTATGTCAAGATCAAATTATTCCATCCAAGAAGTCCTTCTAGATAATCGTGTCATCCAAAATACACCTATCCTTGCTCAAGATTCTATTATCAATCATGTCGTCCAAGATACACCTATTTTTGACCAAGATCCTACCCTTGAACATGAAATCCAAAATGATCCTCTCATCGACCTTTATGCCATTCATGATCAAACATTTGAAGTTGATTCTATCCAAACTCCAGACACATCCATTCCACAAAATGAGACACTTGCCTCCTTTGGACACATAGATAATTAAATAAATCACATGGATGGCATTCAAGAATAATATAAAGAAACTACTATCAATTGATCAAGTCAAAGAATAATACATAGAAGCCACAATGGACATCCCAAACAACCAAGAAGACACGAGCATTACAAATGATAAAGAAAAAATATCCTATCAACTAGGATCATCTACTTTTATCAAATCAGGCTTTCTCATAGAGGAGAAGATTCCAAGTAACAGTCTCCACATTCACAATGATGGGTTCACATCTTGCTTCCAAAATAACAAATACCCCATCGTAAATAAAATATTTTAGAGCATGCATTATCAAGGAAGAGGACTAGGCCTATATAAGAAAGGCATTCAAGAACCAATACAATTTTAGGAAAATCCTAGACATCAAGGTCTTGGCTATTCTTCAATCAGCAAACCAAATGATGTTAGTGATACCTCCATGATATTAGGGGACACTTTATCCTATACAAACATCAAAATGGGGGCAATGAGTAGTCCTTTTCATAAGGTTGTTTCCAACACTCCTTCCATCCACACCATAAACCATCATTCCAACATAATTAAACCCATCGATTGGAACCAACAAAAACATAATTCTTACAAGTCTAAAGTCCAAAATCAAATGTCAAATGTCATTGAATCAATAAAAAATTCAAGTGGACAAATAAAGTTAAAATGGATCCCAAAGAAAAATGGATCAAGTAAAGAAAAGAGTTCAATTCCAAAGTCCAATCGAAATATGGAGCCACAAAAAAAGAGGTCTCTCACATATAAAAAATTTCCACCTCCTTCAAAATTTTCATCACACAAGGCATATAAAATTCATGGTTCCAAACACTATCCTAATCAAAATTCCAATTTCCATCATCCACTATCTCAAGTTTGGAAAATAAAAATTGCTACATCCAAACGTCTAAATAATCCTTCCACACCTATCATCATCCATCATAATCCTACATCTCACCAAAAGTCTAAAACTCCCAAGTCACAAATTCATCACATCATGGCAGCAACTCTTTACCATAAGGACTCTCATGGAACTCTATCACGATGGACATATTTCGATAAGGCTAACCTGAATATCAGAAAGGATCCCAATGACATCGATCTGTTATATACAAGTGCTATGGTCTTGACAAGACAACTACTCCATAAAGGTCACTATTGACATATCATGATACTGGCATCTACATCAGTACCATCAAAGTGATTGTCTAAATAGTACAAAAAAATAATAATAATAAATCAAAAAAATCATCACCTTGATGAAAACCTGACAAACAAACATCTTGTGTGACATCAAAAATTAAAAAATAAATAAAAAATAGTAAAGAGAAAAATTTTATCCAATAGTGAAAATCATTTTTATGGCGCTTTGGATAAGCACCATGATGAAAACCTAGCAAACATGCATCATGTATAAGAGCAATTATCTATGTGGACTATTACACTTGGGGGAAAGTTGTCTCATCTCCCATACCTTTGGCATGACATTTTCATCTATCCATCTAAGTCCTATCATTTCTATCCATTTTCCCACCTACTTTGATCTTGATAAGGATTGGGGTACAAACATAAATCCTACTTTGGGAAAACTCTTGATATGTCTATCCTTTGGTCATACACTATCCATGAAGTATCATTGCCTTCATAGCCTTATCCAAACCCATACCTCAAAGAAAACAAATTATCCCTTATATATTCACAATAATTAAATATTATATTAGATGCCAAGTGAAGCGCCTCTTCACTTTAATAAATGCAATAAATGAATAGTTGTTAGACTATATAAATTTATTGTTCAACAATCAAGGCAGAAGTATGTAGCCTGAAGCTACAACATCAACACTCCCTCTTAGCTAGGGAGGAATACTTTTGATACACAAGGTCATGAATCTCTCAACATGACACCCACAATGGCTACACCCATATGTGGAAGGAGCTCATCACAAATTCACTCAATCATGATATCAACCATCATGGCTACTCCCATGTATGGTAAAGCATATGTGCACAAGTGCCCATCATAGAATCACTCAACATGATATCGTCATCTCATCATGGCATTCACCATGGCTACTCCCAAAGGGTGAATAAACACAAGTACAAGAAATTCATCACAGACTCTCACGTGATGTTGTCATGGAGTCACTCAACATGAAATCCACCATGGATACTCCCAGAGAGTGGAAACAAGGGCTTTCACCTCAAATTTCTCTCATAGAGAAAAATGCATTAGAGAAAATCACAGAAGATCACTAAAGTTGAGTCTCCCTCTCAGCTAGGGATTCATTCTCCACAATACCAAGCTTGTCTCAAAAGTACAAAAACTTTACTCTAGAGAGGGGCTTGGTGAGAATGTTAGTCGTCTTCTCATCAGTGCTAATGTAGCTCAACTAGATTTCTTTCGTCAATACCATATCTCTAATATAGTGGTATTTGATCTCAACATGTTTTGTTATGTCATGAAACACTGGATTGATAGAAAGCTTCACACAGCTTTGATTATCACAATGAATTGAAATTGACTCCAATGATTGTCCAAACAATCCTACAAGGAGCTTTTGAAGCCACACTACTTCTCGAGCTACCACACACACTGCAATGTACTCGGTCTTTGTGGTGCTCAATGCCACTGAAGACTGCTTCTTGCTACACCAAGAGATCATCGTAGACCCCAAACTGAAACAACATCTAGAGGTGATCTTTCGATCAGCAACACACCTTGCCCAATCAGAATCAGTAAAACCATGCAACTTCAAATCCACATAAGAAGAATATCTCAAGCCATACCCAACTATACCACGCAAGTATCTCAGGATATGCTTTGCTGCAACTAGGTGTATTTGCCTTAGTTCACACATGAACTGACTAAGTTCACTCACTTCATAGTAAATATCTGGTCTAGTGTTGACTAGATACATCAATGATCCAATCAACTGCCTATACATAGTAGGATCCACCAGATCTAAACTAGTTGTAGCCTCTTTTAACTTCTAAAAATTGGTTTCCATAGGTGTAGACATGGATTTGCAATCCATCATACCAAATCTCTTCAAGATGTTTATTGTATACTTCCCTTGACTTAGAATGATCTCATGAGGCCTCTTCCATACTTCTAAACCAAGGAATTAATGCATGTACTTAAGATCCTTCATTTCAAATTTAGAAGCCAACTCCTTCTTGCATTTGATAATGAGGCGTTCTTCTCCAGTAAGAAATGGATCATCAACATAGAAAACCAAGATCAAGGCCTCACCATTAATAACCTTGAAATATAGGTTTGAATCAGCATCATTCTTGGAGAAGCCCAAGCTCAGCAAGTATCGATCAATCCTCTCATACCAAGCACGAGGAGCCTGCTTAAGGCCATACAAAGCCTTCTTCAATCTGCAAACATGAGACTCCTTCCCATGAACTTCAAAGCCATCAGGTTGCTCAATGTAAACTTCTTCTTCAATTACACCTTTTAGAAATGTTGTCTTCACGTCCATCTGGTGTAACTTCCATCCTTTAGCTACTGCAATGGCAATGATAGTCCTGATGGAGGTATAATGAGCAACTGGAGCAAATGTTTCCTCATAGTCTATTCCCTCTTTCTGAGAGAACCCCCTAGCCACAAATCTAGCCTTGTACTTCTCAATGCTTCCATCAGCCGCATGCTTCATCTTGAAAAGCCACTTAGAAGATAGAATAGATTTTCCTTCTGGTCTAGGTACAATGTCCCAAACATCATTCTTGAGGATAGATCAAGATATTCTTCAACCATAGCATCTTTCCATACTTGCTGACTTGAAGCCTCCTCAACACTGGAAGGCTCAGATTCAATCATTTGACTCATCAATGCAACATAGCTTGAGAACTTCTGAGGTCTTTTTATTTCTCTAAATGTTCCTCTAGGGGCTGTAAACTTTTATGCCTCCTACATTGTTTGCCTAGCCCATAGAGGTCTCTTTCGACCAATAGCAATGTATGTAGGCCCATCAGTAGGTTCCAAAGGCTCAACTGGATCATCATCTTGTTTAGGATCAGTAGCCTCCCTCTGAATCTTAGGAGTATGGTCAACTTCCATGTCCTGAGGAGACTCTTGGTCTTCATTGTCTATCTCCATGAGAGAGCCTTTAGATCTCTTGAATGCAACATCTTCTTCAAATGTAACGTCCCTGCTGATCTCTATTAGTTTCTAACCTGAAATATAAATCCTGTAGGCTTTTGAAGACTCACTGTAGCCCACAAATATTCCTTTCTTGCTAGATGGTTCCAAATTTTTCCTTTTATCTTTAGGAACATGAACACACACAGGACAACCAAATATTCTCAAATGGCTAACTTCAGGCTTCACACCTGTGAAGGCTTCTTTAGGATTCATGTTCTCCAAGATACAATGAGGGCTCTAATTCAGAACATACACAGTTGTCCTAGAAGCTTTGGCCCAAAGGAATATTTGCAGATCCTGATCATGAATCATGGCCTTAGCCACTTCTACAATAAATTTGTTATTTCTTTCTACTACACCATTTTGTTGTGGATTGTAGGGAACACAAAACTCCCTCTTAATTCCTACTTCAACACAAAAGTTATGAAAGCTTCAAGAGGTTTATTCTCCTCCATTGTTAGATCTCAGAACTTTGATCCTCTTCCCGGACAAGTTCTCTACTTGAGCTTTAAATTCCTTGAATCTCTCAAGTACTTCCTCAGATTCTTTAGTCTTTAAGAAATAAATCCAAGTCTTTCTAGAGTATTCATCAATGAAAATTACATAATACAAGAAACCACTCAAAGCAGCAACAGACATTGGACCACACAAATTAGAATGAACAAGATCTAGAATGCATTTAGATCTACTTTCACTACTATGAAAGGTTCCTTTAGTATTCTTACCTAGTGCGCATCCTCGACAAGTACCTTCATGCTCCTAGCTAAGTTTAGGAATGTCGGTGACCATCTTCTCCATGGTTGGAAGCGCTTGGAAGTGAATGTGAGCAAGTCTTCTATGCCAAAGCTCACACGAACTTGATGTATCATGAAACAAGGCTTGTAGTGGACGAGTGGAAAGTCTGTAGAGACATTCTTGCCGAACACCAATCACTCAAGCTGACTTGATGCTAGATTTCTTCGGCCATGCAAGAAATTTACCTTCGGAGAATGCAACTTGGTATTTGTTGTCCTCCAAGGCTGAAATAGAGATAAGGTTTTTATTGATGCCTGGTACAAATAGTACATCACTCAACTACAAGGAGATGTTAAAATCTAAGTGAAGAGTGGAGGTCCCAACACCTTTCACTAAATAACATGCATCATCTCCAATTGTGAATTGAACACTTGTATCTCTCATCACCAAATCTGAAAGATGTTCTCTAAATCTAGTAATGTGATGAGAGGCACCACTATCAATCAACCAAGTGATGTTATCTACTAGAACATTTCTTGATAAGGAAAAATAGAATAGAAATTCACTTGAATCCTTTTGAGGAGAGATCTTGCCTACATTCGTAATTGAAGCATGTTGTTTTGGTCTAGTTGGGAAATCCTTTGCATAGTGACCAAACTTGTCACATCTAAAGCACTGTATGTGGGAAAGATCCTTCTTCTTCTTAAATGTAGGAGCACCATCGAATCTTCTATCTTTATTCCTCTTGAAGTAGCCTTTCTTTCCTTCTCTTCCTCTCTTCTTCGAAGATTGAGCGGCAAGTACATGAATCTCCTCATTGGTAGAACTTTTCCCATTGCCTGTTGCTGCTAATCTTGATTCCTCTTGAATGCAATCTTCCCTCAAGCGATCAAACTTAGGTAGCTTTGACCTTGCACTAATGCCTTGGATATATGGTTCCCAATATTTAGGAAGATCATTAAGAGCTAACATGGCCAAATCCTTATCATCAACCATATGCCCAATGGTAGAGAGTTGATCTCTCAATTCAGTGATCTTCATGAAGAAGGACATGACGGATTCTCCTTTCACCATCTTGACATGATGAAGTTGTTGCTTCAAGGCAAGAGATCTGCTTGTTTCATTGAACTCATACATCTCCTCCAAGGTTTTGAACATTTCTCTTGTTGTCTTCAACTTGGAGATAATTGGCAAAAGGTGGTCCTTCACCGAATCAACCAAAATTTTTTTTGCCCTAGTGCCATTCTTCTTCCATTGTAGCTTCTCATTTTCATCGGAAGGTTCAAGAACTTCGCCCTCCACGAACTCAACAAGCTCATTTTCTTCCAATGTAAGCATCACTCTAAACTTCCAAGAGGTGAAGTTGGAAGCACCTTCCAGCCTATCTTCGATCTTGAGCCCATTCACCATTTTGAAGATGAGATAGATGCTAGAAGATGAGAACAAGAGTGGATGAAAGCGTTGCTTATGTAAATATGATCACAATCTTCTTTAAACCCACTCTGATACCATGTTAATTTTAGGATAAAAAATGAAGGCAATCATAAAATGCAACACATAAGACAATGAACACCACAAGATACCCTGGAAAAACCCTCCAACTCAAGGGGAAAAACCCAAAAAATATATCGCTTATATATTCAAGAATAAGAGCAAAAATCTACTTACAACTCAGGGCCAACACAAGGCCAAATTTGATACAATGAATAATAGCACCTCTCTTAGATGCAAAAATACATAATAAGTATGTTTCTTCTTGAATTCGATCTACTGCACCAAAATGTTGATCTGCTACTCAAGATGATAATTTGTTGCTCAAGTGCGAACTTCTTCTATGAATGAACTTGATGATGAATTCCAAGTGAAGCACCTCTTGACTTTAATAAATGCAATAAATGAATAGTTGTTAGGCTATACGAATTTATTATTCAACAATCAAGGCGAAAGTATATAGCCCGAAGCTACAACATCAACAGACAGTCCTTGAAGACCATATGATAATTCTTCTAGCCAATAATCCTCATGTGGCTTATCTTTTACCAAAGCCACCCATCATCCTTTCATACCTATCATATGTCTTGGTTTTTCCTTGTCAATGGTCTAAGGATTTCACTCTACCTATCTAACATCCCTCCATCATCCCATCTAGTCCTAACCAAGTCATTCCAAATGCAACCAGCCTAATCCATACAATCTTGCTATGCATCCTAGCACATCATCCAAAACATTCCTTGGCTCCATTTCTAGCCTTGCTACAAACCTTGATCCTTTAGTCACCTTATCGTCATCCTCACATTATTTCAGGATGTGTCCTTCCCACGTCAAACAACAATGTCATCATCATCATCACCTATCAATTGGTTTTCAGCTTGACTAGGATCAAGATCATGGTTGTTATTGGATTCTTGTGTGTGCTTGCTTGCTTTCTTGTAGGCATCATTCACATGCATTTGTCATGATCCTTATAGTCACCCTTCATTCATAACAAATCTATCCTCCATCATCTTCGCATCTTCCATCATAACGCTTGACATCATGTGTCTTTTCGCCTTCCATAACACCCATCCCATTCCACTCCTAATAATCTGGTCTTATACCTGATTGGGGGAAAATACTAAACTTATGTCTTCACTGGATCCTACACTTGGTATTGGAGGTCACTATATACAAAAAGACAAAAAAAAAACAAATATTCACAAAAGACAAAAAAAATCATAAATCGACAAAAAGATAAAAAAATATTCACAAAAAGATAAAAAAATTCATAAAACAACAAAAGGAAAAAATCAAATATTCACAAAAGACAAAAAATAAAATATTCACAAAAAGACAAAAAAATCAAAACATGTCAAAATCTAAAAATATTCAAATAGTTTCAAAACCCAAAAACAGAGTCAAAGTCAGTTAGGTCAGTCTAAGTCCAGTCAAACTACGTTGCCTCTACGACTTAACATAGGCAAGGCCATCTGTTGATGTGCCCTCAAGGCATTAGGTTAGTCCTTTTAGGTTTGTCAAATAAATATCAAATCATGATGTGGTCCTTTGTCAATGAAACAAATTCAAGTCATGTCAAACTACGAGGTCTCTACATGTATAACATAAGAAAGGCCATCAATTGATGAGCCCTCGAGGCCACCTAGGTTAGTCCTTTAGGGTTTGTCATGTCATTCACAATAAGTCAAACATTGTCATCGGATACAAATAGTCATCAAAATATCACAAAAGTCATCAAACAACAAGGCAAACTAGTCAACAAGTCTTCAAGTCCAATCGGTCAAACATCAAACCAACATGAAGACAATCAAAACTATGTCTTCTACAAGATGTGTCCTTCCTAAAACTAGACATTGTCATTTGTCAAACTTTATCATTTGCCTTATATAGGTAGTCACATGATCAAAACTAGACTTGACGTCTTATACGACATGTTTCTCCTGAAACTTGTCAAAACAATCAACCCATCACTCACAGTTAAATGTTAGCAAACACTCTGAATGGTTGTTGATTTTTTTGGATTATTTTGTCTTATCTTTTCGACATGTCTTTTGAGTTATGTTACTAGCTACCTCAAAGATGTCCCATGAAATATTTAGAGGAGCAAGGATGTCTCATGACTCTTTTCTTGGATTACTACATGCGGTTTTCCTTGACAAAAGTACTGGGAAAACTTTTCCCTCAGTATGAGTCAGGACATTCCTTGTCTGCAACTGTTTGTTTTTCAAAGGGATGACCTTGTACACCTTGGTCTATATCATACCATGGTGTTTGTTGTCCTTTGTCATATTTTACCACCCAATGATGATTAAATGCAAATCCTAGCATAAAAAAACATCAATCTTTTTTGGTCTCCACTAACGCCATGCTAACATTTTCCTCTTGCTAACATTTCTCTGTTGCAAGAATTCACTCTTGATCTCCTTATGTTGTGCAACGCAGCGCTCGGGTTTGTGACATGGCTTAACCGCCTCTCATGGATCTTGTATAAATCTAGCGGTTGTATCAAGCATTAATAGGTTGATCTTTTGATGTAACGACAACCACCAATGTAACAATTGGTATCAGAGCTGAGGTCATGGGTTTGAATCCCTGGCTTGTGTTGGGGGGGATTGTTGTAAGAATTCGCTCTTGGTCTCCTTGTGCTGTGCAGCGCAACGCTCAGATTTGTGACATGGCTTAACCGCCTTCCGTGGATCTTGTATAAATCTGGCGATTGTATCAGGCATTAACACGTCGATCTTTTGGTGCAACGACAACCACCAATGTAACATTCTCTTCATCAATCCTTGCATTCATGCACTATTAAATTTGCTTATCAGAATAAATTTTCAATTTTTTTGAAACTCTTTCAAAATTTGTAAAAAATTTCCAAGGGGGCATTGGTCCATCCTATTTGCACCAGGGCATATTTTTGAACTAAATGACACTAAAAATTGTCCTAGACTTGTGAATTTATTAAATCCCTTTCATCCTTGATAATTAAATAATTTTAATTATTTATTATTGTCTAATGTTATAAAGTCTTCTATTAATTAAATAATTTGGTTTGTTTAATTAATTCATTTTATCTTTTGATTAATTAAATAAATTTAATTTATTTAATTACATCACTAATGACTTCTTTATTTAATTGTTGTCACTTTCTACTATAATTAAATAATGTTACCATTATTTAATTATTCACTTTCCCTCTCAAACTATTTTTTTTTTTTTAGAATTATTTATTTTCTTCTTTTCCCTACTTTTTCAATTATCTCAAGTCTTCTTCTTCATCCTCATCTTTTATTTGATTTTTCCTTGGAAAGTCTATAATTAAATAATTTTATTTAATTAATGACTCTCTAATTTATTTTTTTCTCCCACTTTTTGAATTAAATTGCTATTTAATCAAAAAAATAACTTGCCTTTTTCATCTATAATTAAATAATGTTTTCATTAGTTAACTCTCTACTTTTCTTTTTGAACTAAATGATTCTTTAGAATTATTTAGTTCCTCTATCAATCTTATTCTTATCCTGTCTTGTCACGTTAATTTCTCCCTCCTGTGGGGCACCTAATTCCTCTCCCTAATCCATACCTTCATCCCTTTGGCTCACCATTTCCTTGCACTAATTGGGGGCAAGGGGTTCATTAGCCTTGTCCTCGTATGTCACTTGTCGTTATAACTTTTGACTAGACGATAACATCTTATGAACATACAAGAGCAAACTTGAGATGTGGACGACATGTCTTAAGGTTAACTCGCATGTGACATACTATCCTTTCCATGATGCAGCGTTGCTTGGAATTAAAATAAACATTTGTGTTTGATTTTTTATAAAAACTCTTATTTTTTAATCAATTTAACATATATAAAGAATAAAATAAATATTTTGAAAATGACATCTGTGAACATAAAGATCTATACATATCCGATTTATAAAGAATAATTTAATTTTAACAAGAGATATTTGACAAGATTGTTGACCAGATTAAAGTCTTGTGTGTATTAGGACGTATTCAATTAAAATAATAATTTCCAAACATCTTTCCAGCTGGCAGTTAACCATTAAATTATACTTCCAAATAAATATCAAATTTATTCAATTAAAAGAATAATTCCCGTTTCAAACGTCTTTCCAGTTGGCAATTTAACCATTATATTTAGCCAATAGGCTCTTTATTGTGGACTTTGCCCATCGGAAAAGTCTCGTGCCTGAGACAGGGCACCAGGATTTTGCTGGAGAGGAAGACTCACACCTGAGACAAAGATTCATGCCTGAGACAGGGCACGGGAATATTGATATTGCACTTCACCGCCACCGCTTCAAAACTGCACTTCAAGTCGCTTCAAAATTGCACTTCAAGTCTGTAGTTAGGGCACAAGAATATTGATATTTCACTTCAACACTGCACTTCACCGCCACCACTTCAAAACTGCACTTCAAGTCTACAGTTCACACGCCCTGTTTCAAGTCTGCAGTTGAGATGCCTTGTTAACAGCACCGCCACTGGATTTCCATGCAAAAAAACCTAAACCTCACCGCCATTGTGCTCTTTAAAAGCAAAGCTTTCGTTCCATTGTGTTCTCCACGATTTTTAGAATAAGCATTATTTTTTGTTTACCCTCTGCAAGCAAAACATGAATGATTGGAAGACAGTTGTAGGCATTAACAGAGAAGGAGAGAACATTAGGGTTGTCTGCTTGAGAGAGGCTAGTGAATGGTCTTTCCTTAATTTGTGATTGACGGTAATGCCTCTTTAATTATTATTTTTGGTCATTCTTGCACGGGCTCCATTCACTGCCTCTATTGCTACCATCTAACCTCCTTTACATCGAATCTCACTTTTATACAGGGCTTGGGATCTGCCGTGTTCTTTTGTTTGGATGTGCAGCATTTCTCCAGTGCTCTTTTATTCATTAGTACAGTTAACTTTCCTTCAAGCAAGAATGTTTTATATTTGAGGCTGCTTTTCATAGGCTCTCTCCAGCATTGAAGATTTTTAGCAGAGGCATCTTTAGCTAATTGGATTTAGCATTTGGGTTTATTCTCTTACATTATTTCTTGTTGAAGCTATTCAAATTTATTGAAATTTGATGTTTCTTGGATGACATGTCTGCTCCTTTCATCTATTGTTGATCTTTAAGCTCTGTATTTGCCTTTATATCAAACTTTTCACTTCTAGCACTTGAATTGTTGTTATCTTTAGCCTTCCCTACATGCTTATATTTAGTTATTTTCTCCACATAATACTCAGCCAGTAGTCCAGACTTCCTACTTATCAATTTATTTCCATTGGCAACTGCACATTTCTTGTACTGTCATCTTTGACTTTTGAAGGAACGTCATCCCACTTGGAACTTTTTCCAGCATGATCTGTTGTTGTAATCAGTTATTTTTGGGGTGAAAACTGTCCAATTACCATTTATAATATTTCATTCCAGGAACAAATTCATAATATTTATAATAGAGTTTTAATTTTCTGCGAGATATCAAGCTAGCAGGGTCTGATATTTGGATTTTTAATTTTGTTGTAAGTGTATTTTATGCCACAAGTAAGCGGATTTTTTAGATTATTTGTAACACATTATAACTTGTTTGTTTCTTTTTTCTTAAACAAAAACTGCAAAGAAACTCAGATTTTACACTTTCTCGAAATATTAGATGAGGAATGATTTGTTTGAGAAAATATTCACAAAAGAGTCAACCAAGAATGGTATGATCACTCTCTTAGCCATAACGTGTATTGAATTTCCCAGATCAAAACACACAATTGAAAGAAGACTACAAAATTGTGTTTCCCAAGATTATTTTTTCCAAAAGATAAGAATACTTCAAAACCCTAAGGACCTACTTATAACTCCTTTTCCTTTCTCCACTTGTTCTCCATTAACTAGCAAAATACTTAAAACCACAAATGACATATTTCAAATGATCCCACCACTAAGAATGCACCATTTTTTGACATCATATTGGAGAGTAAGAATGGAGTTTCATACTATAATGTGCTCTCTCTTACTCTTGGGATAATTGTTGTCAATATTATTTGATCATGCTTATAATCTTTCGTCAGTTGGGTCCTCGCAATGTTTTCTGGTTGGTGGACCCATCATTTTCTTGGAAATCCCTAAACCATGGGTCCCTGTTGTTGGAAATATTCATTAAAACAGGGATTGGAAACATAGTTGATCATTATAAATATGGAAATAAAACAAAGCTTTAAGCCAGAAAAATGTTGTTTTTATCCCTTCTTTACCTTTAGCCGATTTTGAGCATGCACCATTAGTGGAGATGCTTTGATTTTATTATAAATTAACTTCATAGTATTAAAGATATGAGATACTGGAAAAAAGAATATATTTTGGCCTTGAAACTCTAAATTGTTTATTTTGATTCTACTTTTACCTCAGAAAAGAGGAATGAGAAAAAAGCAGGAGTGGGAACTTTTACACTTACTCTGCCAAGAAAGAGGAAAGCTAGGCTGAATGAGAAAAGAGGAATGAGAAAAAAACAGGGGTGGGAACTTTTATACCTTACTCTGCCAGAAAAGCTAGGCTGAATGACTGGTTGAAGAAATCCAACTTGACCACAGTAGTGAAAGTTAAATTTCAAGAGCATGGCAGCCTTATAGGCTCAAGAGGTTTGAAAAAGGTAGTGTTATTGTGAAAGAGGCTTTATCCTACTTGCGACAATGCTGGTGCTATTGCTGCTAGCGTTTTATCCAGTTCTTCTACAAACCAAGTTGAAGTTATGTTTTGTTATATAACAAAAAAATGGTCTTTTGCAGAATAACAGATGGAAGTTTGGTGGTTCTCATTATATAGTAGCAGCGATTGTTTTTATAATAATGTTCAATGGAATCTAAGGGTCTCTGGATTGGGAGTTGAGTATGTGCATTTAAAATCAACCAAAAGGAAATAGGTGTCTTAAGCTTACCTGGGTGCAGGGACAAGGCAAAGACTGTACTCTTACACTTGTGGGTGCTCCCTGAGCTAGATGAAGTGAATTCTATGCTCTAATAATTAAAGTAAATAATAGATTTACAGGTTTAATAAGATATTGTGCAACCATTTAATGTTCTGCATTGGTAGTATTACCATATTCTCTCATTTCCCTGCACCCCCTTGTCCTCTTTACATTGGATCAGTGAGGTGTGGCAAACCTAGGTAGCAACACCGCCTTACACCCAATGCACTTTTTTGTTGACTTGAATGTTAACTGTTATCAAAGATATTCAGGAATAAACTGATCCCCAACTTTTTGAGTCTGTTAAAGAGTTTGTCTTGAATATACTTCTAGATAAATGTTTGTATTTACTATTACACCCTGTCTTAGAGGAATTGAATTTTTAGCTAGATCTTTGAGAACAATACAGACTATGGTGATGAATGTTTCATTTTTCGTCATCCCACTTGGAACTTTTTCCAGCATGGTTTATAGTTGGTCTTTGTATATGGTGGTTGTGCACTGATCCCCATTTGTAAATTTTTGCAACATGGTTTATGTTATTCTTTGTATATGGTTGGTTGTAAACTGATCCCCAACTTTTTGAGTCTATTAAAGAGTTTGTCTTGAATATACTTTTTGTGTTATATTATTTACAGGCGAATGCGTAATTGTCTTGCAAAGGTAGAACTAGGTTTTCAATTTTCTTGCCGTAATTTCTCCAATTTCTCTAGGTGAGTAACTTTACTTTCTTTAAATTTAATAGAGGGTTTAGAGGCATGAAAATGCACTATCTTTTAGCGTGTTCACCAAGCTACTGCCCATGGAATTTTGTTACCAAATCTTATGGTATTGCATGTTTTATTCTTCCAAAAGATATTTATATATGGCTTGAGTTGTCTACATGCAATCTGAAACATTCTTATCAACATATTGACTGAGTTTGTCTGATTGTATAGATTCAATTCATGGTTTAGGTATTCAGACCTATATCCAATCTGATTAGTGTCACTATTTGAGCTGTGTTATAGGTGATTGATTTCTTCACATTCTTTGTTTAGTGAAATTCCTGAAAAAATTCACTGTGATTTTGGGACGGATTTATTTTTTATATAGGTCTATGGTGCTAATATTCATCATCTGGACCATTCTTAGATGTGATTTTGAATGAAGATGTCATCAAGCCAGTTGATATAATCTTTCCTCCCACGCTCCTGCACTTACATGCCAGATAAGCCTGCAACATAGAACACCTAGATCTTAGATGGAAATAACATTAAAAATGTTTAGTGCTAAAATATTGCTTCTGTTTGAAAACTCAAAAAAAATTACTAAAATTATTTTTCAAGATTTACATAGACAAAATAGGGGAAGTAAATGATCTAATATTCAACTAAGTCAAAATTGGATAGTCACAAATATTAAATTTATACCTTTTGATACTTTCTACAGTAAAGCGTGACCCATTGTAGAAAATCATGCATAATAAGACTATCATAATAGTATATGCGAGAGTTAAGTAGCCCATGGTCCTATAAACGTGTCAGTTCTTACAATGTGCATTGTATTGAAAAAGTACTGTTGTTAACTTTTCAAGTACTCAAGAAATGATTCAAACTTCGTAACAAACATTTCTTAAATTGTCAACATTACAAAAAATTCAACTTATGAACTATGAAGTGTGTTTCATTGATCTCAATCTATAACCAGAGTTGGATACTGAAAAGATATCGCTCCCACCACTCAAGCATGTACAGTCCAAAAGTTACATTATATAGGTAAATCTTCCTTTGAATCCATGTTCCAATATTGCCAAATGAGTAATAGCAACTGCTTGGGATGTGAAACATTCCTAGTTGTTGTTACTACTGTAATTATAGACACTCTACATGCTCCGAAAAAGAGAATGGAAAATCTTGAGTCGCACAGTGAAAACAGTAACACGTAGGTTGTACCTTCTTCCATTTTTTGTGCCATCAGTGTAGTTTAAGAATTCCTTTTAATTATATTGGATTAGATGCAATCTCTATATGTTCGTCAAGTCATGCATCTGAATTCATGAACCTTTTTGAGCCATATATAACTCTACTTATTTTGTATCAGTGAGAAGGGTCTGTGGGAAATAGAACTTAAAAGTTAAGACTCCTATGAGGAAAATTATACACGTATGAGACCTTTTTAGTATTTTACATAGTAGTCCTTATTGGAGTATGAATATCCTTCTCTGACTAGAGAATCTGTAGAAATAATGTTGGACAATTGTGGGTGAATTTTTTTTTTCAGATTTTATTGTAGAAATTCATTTTATATACTTATAACCTACATACATTTATAGATAGTGATAAAGTGTCTTAACTGGATGTTAATCAGCATAGAGAGTTGTGTGACAATGCTGGTACACAACAAAAACTTGACAAAGAATCAAAGAAAAGAAAATATAGCTTAGGTGCTATATGAGTAACAACTGGGTTAAAGAATGTTTGAATCATATACTAGAAAGACTGATTCCTATAAATTCACTCTAGAGAATTGCTCCACCAAGAGAAATTTCTATAAGTCAAGAACCCCATGACAGTCACTCTGTTATCCTTGGAACTTTTGTTTTCAGTGCATCGCTGTAAGATCCAATAAATGCAGTGTAAACACCCATTGTCATGATAGTTCCAAGAAAAAACATTAAGAAAAAAGCTCCTCCAGGTAAACTAGAAGGTAGTGCAAGGGCAGGTAAAATCATAAGAAGTGCATCTGGCTGCAAGCCATGCACTATTCCTGTTGCAAAGGTTGCAAATCTGGATTTTTTTTTGCTAGTTTCAAGAGTAGGAATAGACTCCAATAGATTTTCTTAATGATGACCACTCTCTAGAGCCATACAAGGTTCGGGTATTTGTGAGGCCTACCTAATGCCCATACCCCAATAATGAGTAATTTCACAACTCGAGCTCCCCATGAGTGAAGAAGCTCAATGTGCAATTTATCTTTCAATATCAGAAAGAGAATACCAAAAGTAACTTGTCCAGCATCATGACCACACCCCCACAGAGCTCCCACTGCATCACTTTCCATCCTTGCGCGACCAATTGAAAGGGGAGCAAGAGCAGCAAGGTAATCAGGTCCAGTTAAAGTGTGCAAAAAACCAGCAACAAGTCCAGTCCAAGCACTACTAAGAAGCTCTGATCGTAAAATGGAGCTAGCTGCCTTCTCTCCAACTGCAATAGCAACAGATACTCCTGCTTTTCACTATGGGTGTAATATCATAAGTCCTTTCAATAAACAAGCATTTTGTAAGATAATAAATTTTATACAGCCCTACTTCTATCCAGCCTATGAGAATTATTACAATTGATAGGGTATTTTGGACCACATAAATCACGATGCATAGGGGGACCAAATAACCTTCTCAATACCTCTTTCACTCATCATAAATAGTTTTCCATGTACACCAACCTCACAGTCTCACAGTTCAGTGATTTTAGACATCATAGACATAAACTGAAACAACTAGAGACGCCATGTTGCAAACCTGGAAATATAGAATCTTAGTGTGAACAGTATCATATATTCTTCAAACTCACTACAAAATAATCAAACTATGGCTGAAAATAGTGTATGGCTATCAATAGTGTTTGTATTTGTAGGTATTTTTTGCTCTTTCTGTTTTGACAATAATATTTCTAACACTTCAGTTTTTACTTTCCTTTCTGTTAATTCTTAATTTTTCATTTATTTGTTGTTTGTAGCTATGTCTACATTATTGACTACAAAAGCAATCAATCTTATGAACGATGGCAATCTAGGCTTGGATCCTCATCTCCAAGTATTAGCTACCTCAAACTTTGGCCATGGCCCTGAGAGAAACAATTGATATAGAATAGACCTTTTTGATGGAGAGCATAAACAAAGAGCATCATTACCAAAAAAGTACAACCACTAAATAACTTCTAAGCAAATTCACGAGGGATCTATAATACAACTAAAAAAATACAGTTGTCCCATGATTTGTAGTTCAAGGTTAGTATGCAGGTTCAATACTATTTATATACCTTATAATTAACTTTTCAACTTCTACAATATATTATTAATTATATTTTTACTTGCAATTACGTAGGTGGATTGTCATTTCACAACTAGAGGAAGAGGAACATCTACAAAATGATGCTACAGATACATTTGATTATCTTGTATCACCAACAACCCCAAACTCTAAAAGAATGTTGTTTGGCATAGACCCATCTCAATTTAGGAAAGATGTATCTATTAGCATCAGTCCTATCAAAAGTTTGAACCCTTTTCAAACAAGGTGGACTATCAAAGGTCGTGTAACTATGAAAAAATAAATCCACTGGTACACCAATCAAAAGGGAAGTGGACAAGTTTTCAGCTTTGATATTATAGATAGTGAACACACAGAAACACGTGTCACTTGCTTCAATGAAGCTGTAGATATTCATTTTGCAAACAATAATATTGGATCTATATATTCATTATCTGGTGGGACCATTAAATCTGTTAATAAGCTTTACAACAAGCTAAATAGTGGAATAGAAATCACCTTAATGGTTGAATCAAAGGTGACACTCTGTGAAGACCTCTCTATTCCAAAACATCAATTCACTTTCATAACTATCAAGGAAATTGTGACTAAGAGTAATAATTCAGTTGTTGATGTTATTGGAATTGTTGTTTGCGTAGATCCAAGCTCTACAATAAGGAGGAGGGATGGTACAAAGGTTTTGAGGCAGAGCATCAAGATATTAGATATGTTTGCATCAACTATAGATGTAACTTTATGGGGACCAACAACTCAGAAAGAAGGCATAAAATTTCAACAAATGTACCACTCAGAACAAACCATTGTTCTAGCTATTAAAAATGGACGTGTTTTTTACTATAATGGAAAGGTAATAACACATTTGTAACTACACACCTATCCATAGACCCTGATATAGAAGAAGAAAAACAACTTAAAACTTGTTATGCACAGAATGGGGCTAATATTGTACCTTCTTCCACAAAGCTTGATGATATGCCTCCTATTATCACAAGAATGACAATTGCAAACATTCGAGAACAATCAACAAAAATAATACAACCCATCCAATTCATTGCAAAGGCAACAATACTATTCATCAAATCTGACTCCTTTTGTTATCTAGCTCGTCCTCTTCAATCAGATGGAAAACAATGCAAGAAAAGGGTTATTCAAAATGAAGAAGATAAATGGTATTGCTCAAAGTGTGCAGCAACATTTGCAGATTGCAATTACAGGTACGTACTTCAAGTCAAACTGGAGGATCACACATATATAATATGGGCAGTTGCATTTGATGAGATAGCAACGGAAATCATGGGTATATCTGCACAAGAACTATATACACTACAATTTAATCATGAGGCAGAAACAAGTACTGAAGATGTAATCAGAAGTGTTCTCCTTACACAATTCTTATTCACATTGTCATGCAAAAAAGAGACATACAATAATGAAGAGCGCTTGAAAGCAACGATCATTAAAGCTGATAAGATAGATTTTACTGCAGAGAGCAAATTGTTGCTTTCTAAAATCAATGAGATGTACAATGATATGAACAACTATGAATACATTCCTTATTTTCTATGAAACAATGTATACATTCTTAAACTTGTAAATATTATTTTACTGTTATGTCTATCAAATAAAACAGTTTGAATAAAAAATGCTTTACACTTTTACTGGTCCATTGAATTGTGTAAAAAATCTAGTTGATTAAAATTATAGGTGTATGGATTATAATGTAACATATGTGCCCTTTTTGGGATCATTATGAAGTATCCAATTGCAAGTTGGCCATAATTTTCATTTTGATGCTAATATATTAAAATACTAACTATCAGCCTTATGGGAATCCACAAGTTTTGTGACTGTTATAACTGTATGCAATTATTATGTGAAAGATCTGTAACCTCCTATCCAAGTTCATGATATTCTAGATTCCTTTTAGCACAACACAGTAGGTCGCATGTTAAATTTCAAAGATTTTCTTTGCATTTTTATGTATATATTGTTTTCTCAAAGCATCATTATGTAACAACAATTTCAATTATGAGATATACAATAAAAATAAAAGAGAGCACATGTTTTCTTTGTCAATGGAAATGTATGGAAAATACCCTATGTCTTTCAGATAAGTGCGCAAGAAAAATAAGACATAACTGATAGAATGTGGTTACTGTATACCAGGTGCCATCCTTGTGTGAGATTTTCCAACAATAAGGTATTGATTAAACAACACAATCATAATGATGGTACAGTCTGCCCAAGCCAAAGGGCTAGTCACTTTAAATGAGATTTGATAAGACAATCATTTCAAATTTGCATAATGAAACTCATAATGATATGCATAACAAGCCTTTAAGTATGATCTTCTGGGACAGTCATTTGATTATGGTAGCCTAAGACTTCATGGGTGAAGAGAAAAATCAATTTTCCATAAGACCCGAGACAAAATTACTATCAGGTTTCTATCAGTGAATAATATTTGTATGGAAAAATGATACAAATCTTAACTGTGAATTCATATTCAAGTTTCTTTCAATGGTCAAATTTGAAGAAGAATTACTTGTCAATACCAATTTTTTAATTTTATCATTATACATAATCCATGATTTAACTACACCAAAGAGTACCAATAAATAAATCCAATTTAATTTTACACCATATTTAATCAATAAAATAAATTATTCACAACCATACAAATAGATGAGCAACACACTAAAAAAACTCATTGAATATCTTGTGACTATCATGAAACTAAGACACACAGTAAAGAATAAAACAAGGCTGACCAGAATTTGATTTCAGTTGGAATTCAAAAGTCAAAAATATGAGAAATCCAACATGCACACAAATCCGTCCACCAGTTCTCAATTATCTATTGTAAAGTGAATTAGATATGCACACAAATTTCCTAAAATAATGGCAGTTGCAGACCATCCACCAGTCTTAGAATTTTCCGCTGGATTTCCATTCTTGTCCAACACTCCCCCACTAGAAAACTTAGATGAGTTATGTTCTTCTTTCTACATAATTCATTAATAATTGATGAGAACTCAAAACATAAAAATAAAAACACCTTAGAAAAGAGAAGAAAATCCAGAAAAACAAATAAAAAAAAGAAACAAATGCATTAACATTACCATTTTAAAAGTCCCAAAGCTTGGAACACTAATATCGATATCAAAGAAACCAAATATATATTCAGATGTTCTAGGCTTAAGGAGATAGTGTTTATGTACTCTAGACCAATTTCAGGAGATTGAGGAGTCTATCCACCAAGTGGAGACCACTTCTTAACACATCACAAACAAAAAAACTCAAACCTAACGGTAGAGAAAGCTTCCTAACACAATTCTAACACCAATAAAACAAACTTCACCCACAAATCAAGGAAAGCTTCCTAAACCAACACACTGAACATTTCCTCTGCCAGATCCTGCCATTGACAAAAACAACTATACATTTTATGAATATTAGCATAGGAAAAATTCAGAAAGATATAATGGAATGAGTGCATAGTGGCTACAAGATTTTTCTCGACAGATGTTTCTGATATAATTTTGAAATCTTATGACAAAAAGAACTGTACATTTTCTAAATATTAGCAGTGGAAAAATTTAGAAAGATAAAATGGAATGAACGGATACCTGCCGTTTTGTAAACTTGAAGTCCTTTCAATAGTATAGAGATATAGAGCGCGGATAAACTTGCCATCATCTATACTTCAAACAAACATTAACTATTATCAAATAAATCATAAATATGAATTAGAAATATGTTTAAAGATGTGATTTTATATACTGACCAGGATTACGAAAAAACTCCTTTAACAGTATAGCCTTTGCTCAACAGCTTTTTAACAAGCCAGGAGGTAATGAATCCTTCTGCACCTGTAACACAAACTGTTTCCTGTCTCATATTTCTTCTCTCCTTCACTGACAAGGAAGCTCTGGCAAGGAACTGGTTTGAGTATAGGAACCACACTTGTATCGTGAGTATCTCAGTCTAAATTTGACATCAATCTCCTCTTGGCATATCACACTATGAAAGTGTTGTTAGCTTTCAATCCTTTCGTCAGTAGATTTCACCAGGTATTAGGATGTTCTTAAGATTGTTTGGATGAATGCAACTACTTTAAACAGGTTTTTGAGAAGCTTGGACTCAGTCTTTATGATTATCTTCAAAAAAAAAAATTTCACTAGTTTCCCATTGATCTTGTTGGAGAAATTGGAAGACAACTTCAAGAGTCAGTAGCGTGTGTGTGGAAAATGCTTGCATTTAATGCTCTTTGGTTGTCTAATGTTAAGGATGCTAGCTCTTTCAGGAATTTTTTCACCTAATAATACCATTATCTGTGGCAAATATGCATGAGTTGAACCTTGTTCATACAGATTTAAAGCCCGAAAATATACTTTTTGTTTCTTCAGAATTTGTCAAGGTTCTTGAATACAAGGTAGACCCCCTTTGGTGATTACAGTTTTAGTGATATTATAGAAAGGAATTCAAAATTTTGTGTACACCATCTGCCTAATGTGAATTTAGTTCAATTACCAAGTGATTTGTTAGTTTTTCATGAGGTATTATTTCCAATGACTGTAATTCTTTGCAATAGCACATGTTGTGCATGCCACCAAACTATGACTCACTGTTAGTAGCCTTTTAGTTGGAAAATCACAAGTTTACATTTTGAGTTTTTATGTGCTTTTCACTTCTTGCATGTGGATTACCCTCAGAAAGAGACTACTTATTTTTTTCTTAAATTTGATGTTTAAGTTGATCTTGATGCATGTTGATTGTCTAAGTTCGCCATTTTAATACATGTTGGCATTTGATTGGTGAATAATGTAAATGGCAATGTATTTATATATGTTTAAACATCTGTGTTACTGATTTATGTAAAAACCATCATTTTTTGGTCCTATTGTACTTATTATTCCGTAGTAAGAGGTGTAATTGATATCAAAATAATCATAGTTAAACCTTCAGAGAATATTTAATTCAATTTTTCTTACTCTATTCAAAAGGTCTTATGTCTGTCAAATCTGAAAGGAAAAGCAGAGGTGCGGAATAAACTTTCCTAACGCTAAAACCAAAGAGGAGAAGTGCAAAAAACCTTCATATAAAACTTTCTTATGTTTGAGATGCACAAACACAGTATAACAAGAGCAACATAAATTAAAACACACACACAGAGATAACACCAGATATACGTGGGAAAACCCTTACGGGAGAAAAACCCACCACACCAAGTCAAGTCACTTTGTATTACAGTAAACAGATTACGTACAGAGTTACAGACTTCACTCTCTGATTGTTAGCTCATAGTAGCATACTTCAGTTTGATACTTTCACTGTTACAATGCTCTTACAACATACAATGAATTATATCTCACCATCACCTTAGTGTCTATTCGACTGTTACATCTCTCTTCAATCAACAACCACTGGGTGTATTTAATTACACGCTTCCCTGACAAGCAATTCGATTTCTGACCAAACCGCCCTGCAATCATGCATCGGGCCGCCCCAACATTTAATCATGTTACAGAGAATTTGCCTAAATTGGATTCTGTCAACCGCCGAATCAGATTTTATAGTTAATGCATACACCGCTTTCAAAGAATTAAACGTTCGACCAATAATTGTTGATTTACAAAAGCGATGTAAAATCAACGAGTGTGATTGCGCCAAGTGTTGTAACGCCATTCGTCCATTTCTTTGACTATCGAGTCAAACTGGCCAACAATGCCCCAAGCTCCTTCTACCGCGCTACCGCGTCAAGCTTCATGGGAACTCATAGTATGGCAGTGTCACTGTGTCACTGCGACATGGTTGTGAGACCATCGCGGTATGGCGGTGCCACTACGCTACTGCTCCATGGTTTGCAAAGGCCTGCGGTATAGTGGTGACGACCTATTCACCAGACCGCCACCGATCACCACGCTACCGCCAAGCATTGTGAATCCTCCCGTGGTAAGGAGGTAACCATCTACTCCGATTGCCACAGTTACCACGCCACCGCCAAGGAAGAAGAGGGACTCTGCGGTATGGTGGTAACACCACCCAACGCCAGACAGAGTGAAGAGCCTTGCGGTAAGGCGGTAAACGTCCATGTCGACCGCTAAGTCCATCGCGCTACCATGCCTTAGCCGATAGGCCTCTCCGGTGTGGCGGTAACATCACCTAACCGCCAGACTGAACGAAGAGGCTCGCGGTAAGGTGGTAAATTGCGTAATCGCGCCTCCACTAAATGCTCCCAGTGGTAAAGCAGTAGAGGCATGAACACAAGTTGAATTTGTCAAGTCTTTATCAGAGGTTCAAGCCAGAACTTGAGGCACCTTTTTCCAACAAATTCTAATGCAGTAAAAGTCCTTAAAGTATTATTGAACCTAGAGATATAAGATCAAGGGAACATAGCAACAGTAATATCACACCCATATATCTAGACTTAAACTATTATTGAACCTGGAGATATAAGATCAAGGGAACAAAGCAACAGTA
This sequence comes from Sequoiadendron giganteum, assembly GCA_007115665.2. NCBI lineage: Eukaryota > Viridiplantae > Streptophyta > Pinopsida > Cupressales > Cupressaceae > Sequoiadendron > Sequoiadendron giganteum. The sequence goes on from CM021102.1 coordinate 316,443,713, forward strand.
ATATCACAACTAGATATTTATATATGATGATTGTTGTCATGGCTTTTAATCATTAGCTCTTTCTTAATCATCCTTCACATATTCATCATTAGGTGTATGCACTTTGTTGTCTTTGCCCTGATCATAGTTTTGAAACACAAGTTGTACAGATTTTAGTGAGCTTGGGGGCATCATTAACTCCATTAGATGGGTCACTCGTTGTCCTTAGATAAGAAAATTCAGCTCTATTTTTTGCAGGTTTGTTTGCCATGTTGTGCATTACTGTTTATACCAATCTCATATTTGATCTATTTGATAATTGTAAAACATTTGAATGAGCTACAATAAATTTTCTTATTAGGCAGCAAAACCTGCCCTTGTCCTTATACTCCATCCTCTGTTGACTATATTTATATATAATATAGTTGCACCCTTTTTAATTTACTCATGTTCCTTCAATTGAAGGTCCTTGTTATCTGCTTCCTTACCAATACCTCTCTAGTTGAGCATGCTATGAAGGCCCAACCTTCTACTAAACTCTAAACATCTGAAAATGCAGTTGAAGATTACCCAATTTTTGCTCATAATTATCCAAGTAGTGAATTTGATTGTTATGGTGTTGAGTTGCTAGCTGCTGCTCCAAAGCCAACTTGATTACTAAATACACATATTAGTGGTTTGAAATAATTTAATGGACCTTTCATTTTCATGTGACTGTTATTGTAAAAAAATTTATTGAAGGATTAGATGCATCACACAATAGTGACTAATGGGACATTGGTGGCTAATGAGTCTTCAGTAACTCTTCTATTATGATTGCTCAATTCAACTTTAAATTTTTTATATTTCCAACTAGAACACTACTTTAATTTGCATCTCTTTTAAAGTCATATATTTAATTATATTCAATGATATATTTTGATATCTCGATACATTAGGAAATGGATTACCAATATTAAGATTTATAGTATCAATGATTTTATATTGTTTGCTGAGATAAAAGTGAATCAGATGATTAAAGTTTATCTTAATATATAATACACACAATATGCATTATATATTTGTTACTAAAAATCTCCAAAATATCACATAGAAGCCTCCAAAATCTCACTCGACACATAAAATCCAAATAAACATTGATTTGAAAACTTCATGGGAACATTCTTTTCCATTTGAAATGTTTTTTTGTCAATTTGATGGCAATTTGTTTTTACATTTGTAGCACATCAATTTATTGTTGAAGAGTTGCAAAAGGGAAAAGGGTTGTTAACAATTAAAAATCATTCTCTTAAAAATAGGTCAGTCACTTTTAACTATTTCTTTCAAAAAACAATATTTTTCATTAAACGTATTTCCTCTTCCATTGTAACAGTTCATTGCATTTATTTTGCTTGTTACTATTAGTAATTAGTTAAGTTTGTAGCTTGCAAGTGCAGTAGATATTTGGGTTACATTTTATTCATCTCAGCTACATTTCTTCATTATATACCTTTGGAAATTGCATTCATTTTTTCATTTGATATGTAGATGTACAAAGAAATACAACTTTCTTGTATTAGTCCATGTCTTTTTCTCATTACTATTAGTAATCATACCTCCTATTTTGAATTACATATGATGGACACTAGAAATGAAAAAAGTCAAACTGAACCCCATCAAATAGAACTTCAAAGAATACAAAGTCGTAAAAGAAGTCGAGAGTACTATTCTCATCATAAAGAGGAAATTAGTGCTCGTTGTCACCTACAAAACATACAAAAACAAAGACCAAATGAAAAAGATACTACACCATCAACAAAGAACAATAGTAACTTCATGACCGCATCAAATTTTTTTGGACACAAAATAGATGCATTATCAAACTTACAAACATGCGCTATATGTAAGGAACACTACCCTGGCATGCTTGTTCATTCATCAAACGATAATTGTATTTGTAAATGATGTTTCAATGAGAAAGACGTTCATCAATTTTCATCACTTAATAATATGGACCCAGGAGAACAACCTCCTATGTTGCAAAAGCTCACTCAAGTAGAAGAGATGCTCATAGCAAGGGTAAACCCGATATTACAAGTAACCCACGCTCGTGGGGGGAAATATAAATACAATGGCCACACGATTAGCTTCCCACAGGACATAAAAAGTATTTCCAAAATACTACCACATAGAATTACAGACCTAGATGTCTTGATAGTTCGAAGATTGCATGCACAAGGAAACTATTACGACTGTTATGTAAGTAGGAGTCGTATTATAGATGCATTGCAATAAAAGATCAAATATGACTCATATTATAGAGATGTTGAAATAAATGCATCCTACTTAGAACAACTCCCTGAAATAAGTACAAACATTTCAAAAATGCTTCACACCATAGAATTGGTCGAAGAAACAGTCGTAGCAAACAACAAATCTGACACTAACGAACAACATGATCAAGATGCATCAACATACACATCGTCATTTATGGTAAGCCTACCAGGGAGAAGTCATGAGCTAGAAAACATTAAACAAACACTACAAATTGAACACCCAACAAATGACACAATTAATTGGCCCGAAATAAGCTCTTCTCCAATAAATGAATACAATACTGAAGGCCTCTTTGATATGGAATTCCCCACACTCTTTCCAGATGGAAAAGCACTACAAATGCAAGCACGAATTAGAGAAGTATGTATATGCATGAATATGCATTACATCTAATGAGATTCCATGACCAAAGATTTGGAAGGCATCCAAGGTTTCAATATTTTATCTCCAACCTTATGATGTGTCATCGTAGCCAAGGACTTGCAACAGTTTTCCTTAAAAAAAATGCAGAAGAAAACATACCAGCCACTATTGAAAACCTTCATACACACTTGAAAAATCTTCCTGATGAACAGTTAGCCGAGCAACTTATGCATTCTGGAACTACCATGAGAGGGACAAGACCATATTGGAACAAGTGTCGCGCTAAGCTAACAAATATGATCAACTTGATAGGCTCACCCACTCTATTCTTCACATTAAGTGCAGTAGATACAAAATGGCCAAATTTACAACGACTACTCTCAAATGACATAAGATTTACAATGCAATCAAATAAAATTCACATAGATAACATAATCAATAACTCCCATACCACATCCCTATGATCAACGATTCACAGTATTTCATGAGGTCATTGAGAAACTCCTCCATGCAAAAGAATATTGGTATAGGTACGAATGGCAACATCGAGGGACCACACATGTTCATGGATTCCTTTGGCTTGAAAATGCTCCAGACATGAACAAACTTGATTGGAAAGATAACTTAGAAGTGGAAAGAGCAAGAAAATTCTTTGACACATATGTCATTGCTTGGAACCCTCATACTATATCTCATGGCAACAACACAACACATCAATCTCCACTTGATGATCCATGTTTGTTAAACACAACTGGGATCTTTAGTACAAATCCCTCTGACGACTATGAGGAGTTAATTAATCGTGTCCAAAGGCACACAAAATGCACCGAGGGAACATGCTTGCGTAAGAAGGGGAAAAACATAGAATGTCGATACAAAGCTCCATGGAAAGAACAAATTATCTCTACATTGTCATGTGACAATGATGGTAAAAAAAAAATGAACCAACAAGAAATGATGATAGATTAAACATACATAACCGAGAAATGATTTCAATATGGAGAGAAAATATAGATTGCCAACCTGTCATCCACGAACACTTGTTCTCAAATACATTGCCAAGTATGCATCAAAATCAGAGAAAAAATCAAAGAGGTGTGTTAATATGCTTACAAGAATAGCTCTACAAATCAAAAACCTGAAAATGAAGCTTTAACAGCATATCGAAAAATTCATGACAGAACTTGTGGTTGAACGTGATATTGGAGCACAAGAAACATGTCATATGCTCCAAAAATTGCCCCTTGTCATTTGTAACCGATCATTTATGTCATTGAATGTTGGCCAAAAAGTATTCCACCGCTTCACAAGAACAATAAATGACAACAAACTCCAATCAATCTACTTACATTCTTCTATGCAATGCCCGCCACAACTAGAGGCAATAACATTACTTGAATCTGCAAGATCCTTCTCCTATTCTTTATGTCACAAAGGATGTAAATGGAAAGAAAGGAAACAAAAAGAAATCTTCAATGTTTTCCCAAAGTTCTATTCTATTCCAAAGCAGGATTCAAAACATTTTGAAACATTTTGTTGGAGTGAATTACTCTTGTATAAGAGTTTTCGTGACATAGAAAATGACATAGTCCTTACTAAAGATACAATAATAACAAATTGGACCCAAATGAATACAAACACATATGATGTATGGCACATTAATCGCACAATTGACATGGAAACAAATAATGAAGAGGAAGAAGATAGTGGTAATGAGGCAAACACAACAGATACATTACAATTAAATGAATGGGAATTGTTGTCACAAATGGGACTTACTAATAATGTCAATCTAGATGAGCTCCAAATATTAGGCATGATTTTGATAACAACAATGAATGGGATCAACATAGTGTATACCCAGATTTACATGCCACTGCAATTGACTTCATAAAGATGAATAAAATTCACACCCAAAATGAAAACGTGGCCATTAGCTTCGATGTCCCAAATTACACATTATCACCAAAACAAAAAGTAGCGCTCACAATAATTACAAACCACTACAAAGATCAATCCTTAAAAAAACCCTTGCATATGATCATTCAAGGAAAAATAGGAACTGGAAAATCATACCTTATTTCTTGCATAAGAAATGCACTTCAAAGTAAGCTACCGCAACAAAAGAGCCAACTGCTTGCTTTAGCTCCCAGAAGAATTGCAACATTTAATATATGTGCATCAACCATACATTCAACACTTAGGATTCCAATAAAAGAAATGAAACCATTTCAAGGACAAAGACTAACAACATTTCAAGAATAAATGAAACACATAAAGTACATCCTCATAGATGAAATGAGTTTCATAGGCCCAAAGCTACTATTAAAGATAGATAGTAGACTACGCGAAGCATTTCCCCAAACACAAAATCTTAGCTTCATTGGTGTATCTATAATTTTAATAGGTGACCTAGCACAACTACCACCTGTCATGGACAAACCCATCTACACATCACACTCTAATGCCAAACTGCTATGGGAACAATTCACTACAGTTGTTACATTACAAACAATGTTTCATCAACAAGGTGATGATCCAACTCAAACACACTTTCGTGAAACATTAAAAAAATTACGCAATGCAAAATCAACACACAAAGATTGGGAGATGTTAATGACTTGCACAAACAAAGTACTTACAACTACTGAAAAACAAGAATTTGACAACTCTATTCACCTTTTTGCAACAAATGACTTAGTGAGACTACACAACAAAAAAATGCTAAAACAACTAAACCTTCTAGTTGCAATAAGTATTGCAACAAACACAAAAAACAAATCAAACATTGATGCTCAAGATAACTAGCTTGAAAAAGAACTCCTATTATGTAAAGGCCAACAAATCATGCTAACAACAAACTTATGGACTCAAGAAGGACTTGTAAATGGATCCCTTGGTGAAGTTGTTGATATTGTTTACAATCTAGGCTCAAAACCACCAGATATTCCAATGTACATTGTAGTAAGAATCAATAACTACATTGGGCCAACATGGAACCAAAATGATCCAAAGGCTATACCTATAATACCTATATCACTAGGTAATCATAGGCAAATTCCATTAACAATGGCATGGGCAATTACTATACATAAATCCCAAGGCCTCACCCTACAGAGATCAACAATTGATATTGGTAAAATAGAAAGACAAGGACTAACATTTATAGCTATATCAAGAGTAAAATCATTAAATGGACTTCGTATTCAACCAATGTTCACTTTTGAGCGATACTCCAGAGTGCAAAACAATCGATACACAATTATCAAAAAAAAAGAGGAGGCCTGTTTACAGTTACTCTCACTATGACAAAATGAGGTATACAATTGCCAATCCAATCTCTCTCACATTAACTTTCAAATTACTTTACACTACTATGTCTTTACAAAATATTTTTCCCTTCACTAACTCACTCAAACCTTTTTGATATGCCAACATCTCTATCCAATACAAGTTGCAATGGAAAAAGATAAGGCGATACATGGAAGGTGCAAGATTGGTTCCTCCTCAACATCAACTACATGTATGTATAACACTTCCTTCTCTACTCAAACCCTATATTACTTATTATTTCAAAACCAATTATATTCCCAAAAAAAAACACATCAATTGTAAATTTAATTACTTTGTTCATAAAATATCTTCATAAAAATGATGAATCAATCAATCAACCGGACCTCTACTAATGTTGGATGTGTTTACTGAACAGGGTCGAGCTTTGTTTCAAGAATAAGTATCTTTTCAAAAACACTAATTTGAATTGGTTGTAGAGGTGACAGTATGTGTCTTGTTGATGTTCCTTTTGCAGTTATTAACCTTGCAAGCATTTTTATGGGATGTTGACTACAAAATGTTACACATAAAACTTTTCCACATAAGCTTTACTCAACATTTGTGAAAAACAAGCATTCTAGCAAGCCAATTTTTTTTCGAACTGGCTTCACTATTGCTCATTATGCTGCTGATGTAAGTTTAATGTTGCCTTTACCCCTTACCATTTGATTAAATCATTTTGTGCTTTCTATAATTTCCTGTTATTAAAGTATCAACTTCTAATGTTGGAACAAGTTACATACTAGGCAGTTCAATTCCTTCATAAGAACAAGGATTACATAGTAGCAAAACATCAACACTTCTTTGCTGAACAAGGTCAATCTTTACTTCAAGAATAAGTATCTTTTCAGAAACACTAATTTGAATTGGTTGTAGAGGTTACAGTATGCGACTTTTTCATGTTCCTTTTGTAGGACTTTCTCCTCCACTCCCAGAGGAGTCTTCAAAGTCTTCATATTTTTCTTCCATTGGTACACGATTTAAGATATTTTGGTGTTTCATATATGATAGGTATTTATTTTATTTTTTTCATTTCGTTACTTCTCATAAAGTATGAAAAAACTTATCTATTTGTATCCACCTAACTTGGATTTGACTTTTTTTTGTTGCATGCTATATTATGGGCTACAATTTTAAAGGCAATCCAGGACTTTGCAATGGTGTAATGCACAATCCATGTTAAAATAATGGAATGAAATGGAAAACATTGCAACTTAAATGATTGTTCATAAAGTAATAAGATTTACCTTGCCAGCTATGAGTTGTGGATTTGATTATATAACATGTGATTTTGTTCTTTAGATTCTTCTTAAGTCAACACCTACAAAATATTGACTTTACAAACATCCAAGATATTATTACACTACAAGCAACCATGTTGGTTGCCTGGATGATGATGAAGAAGTAAATGTTATTTTATGTGCAAAAATCAAAGTCTACTTTTGATAAATGCTTCATGATTATTGTTATGATTGCAATTATCTCGCATGAGAGAGGTTGAAAAATTAGTCTAATTATTTAATGCCTCCATGAAAATCCAATTTATATTTTGATTTACTTGTCTCAAGTCACGAGCACATGGAACAAATGAAGTCTAAATAATCCCTATTAAATTAAAAAGATTATTAAATTTATCTTTTTTGGGTTTTGAATTTAATGTGCTAAGGATGCACAAATGTCATATGTAAGATAGTTTGTATGACATGTGTGGAGATGAAATAGACAAATTATTTATCTCTAAAATGAATTTCATATCAATTGTTATCATGATTCACCAGATCATATCATAAAATAATTTGATTGCTAATTTGAAACACAAATCTATGTTACACCTTAATTGTAACATTTAATATACTTACAAATTATAGACTTCATCTCAAACATAAATTATACAAAATATAATACACCTAACCATTGCACCTCCTCTGATGCAACTGCTTGTATAGTTCCAAATAAATATCGAAGCAGCAAAACACTCCATATTCCGAAATCCCAGGCGAACATCGAACTACCTATGTTATAAATTCTCCAGAATTCAAAAATAATAATGGCGCAAATTGCAGGCGGCGAAGGAAGCAGGGGTACCTCCACCCTTACGTTGGGCGAAACGCCTTCATCCACTCCGCCGACGCAGCAGGTTTTGACGCTTCGCTTGGCCCCTCGACGACGAAAGAAGGTCACATGGAAGGAAGGCACCGTCGATAACGAGTTCATGAACAAGAAAAGCTCTAAAAAATGCTGTATTTTTCACAGGGAGAAGCCCTTCGATGAAGACGACAGTGACGACGACAATGACGAAAGCCGAATAAAAGGGAGGGACAATTCTATGCCATGTGACCGTGGCCAAAGCAGTGGCGGGAATTCCTGCTCACACCATCATTAAGGCATGCGAAATTTTGTAAGTTTTAACTGCACCTTCTTAATTTTACAGTGCAATTGTAAGGCTTTCGTGGGGGTTAATCTGTCCGATCGTTATAGGGTTTTCAAAATAATGATGAATTATTACCGGTGGAGGTTTCAATAATTTAAAGAGTTCCCTTTGCAACGTTTCAGATGGTGAATTTTTAATTTTTTAATTTTTTACGTTTTAATATATTGTTTCTAAATAGAGGGCTTTGTTTGTGATTTTACTTTCTATGAGAGGTTTTAATTAATTTTTGTTTATTTGTATTTGTAATTATTATGGACGGTTTTATGATGATTTAGAAGGTTTCATCGCTAGGGTTTCGGACCATGATTATTTATCAGGATATATGTTTTTTCTAGTGTCCCTGTTTTACGAATGACGGGGTGATTTTCTCTCGAAAGGGCTTTAATGTTTGTGTTAAGTTTTAACTTTTAGAGCAAGAGATTTCAAATTGAATCTAGTTTTTCGATTTCCAGGGCATTTGGTAATTTTTGTTGTAGGGTTTTTAATGATCAAACACTCGATGTCTCGAAGAGCATCATGTAAAGCAGACAAGGTAATACTAAATCGAGCTCTTGATATTGTTACGTGTTATTTCTGTGTCTGGGATATTTTCAAACAATTGTCCATTTATGTGTTATCATACAATCATTGGACTGGTTGGAATATTTTGTAAGTTGTCATTTGGAGTTATGAAGTGAGTGTGGATTCATTACTTCGTTTTATGTGGTTATGTATGAAATGTTTATAATGGCAAATATAGGGTAAGATAAATGACCTATCTCCCAAAATTACAGGAAGTAAAACGTATAAAATTGAGATCTATGATATCTGGTTAAGAAAACCATGAATTGAAGGTTCATATTATTATAGAACTCTCAAAGATTAATTGTAATGTCCACCATAAGATAAAAGGAAGTGGTCTTTTGTTACTTTGTGATCAATTTGGATGCTAATATGGCTATTGGACACTCTGTGGAAAGCTCACTAGGTTTTTTTTCCTTAAATTAACATTATATTCTTAAAGTTTTGTACTCTTGGGGTTCTGACCTCATGACTAAAGCTTGGGAGAAAACTAAACCTTTCTAATTCATCTACAGCTGTATCATTCAAACAAGGCTGACTTCTGTAGGAAACCAACCTTTTCAAGGTACCTTCACTTTGCCTTAAGTCAACCTGTGAATTGTCTTAGAGAAGATGTTAAGTCTTAGAAACTAATGAAAATGAGCAATAGAACGTACATAGCCGCAAGTGCATAACTAAAACAAAAGTTCTACTTGGGTTTCTGATTACCTTCTTCATGATTACATAAGTTAAGGTAATTTTTTTTCAAAACCACTCTAGCATTAATATTTGTATTTTATTTTCTAAACCTGAATTCCACATACTTCTTGCTTCCATGAATGAAGCTTTGATATGTTATCCTTTCTTGTGTTGATATGTATGCTTACATGTTTATGATCAAATAAATGTCTTATGACATGTCATTTGAGTATATTCATTACATCGGCAATGATTGGCATTGTATGAAGCTGGAACTCCGATGGTTCATTCCTAATACCTATAGTCTTTACATAGGCCCTTTGCATGTGGTGTTTTTTTCATGCACCTGCCAATGAATGGTGATTTGTCCTTAATTCTAAACTTCTGCCAAAGTTGATTCCTGCCATGCGGTTTTTTGATGTTCATGTAAGAAATTTTGTGTCAATATGGCACTTGTGTATTAAAACCATAGATTGGAGACAAGTGCCATAATGACACAAAATTTCTTACATGAACATCAAAAAACTGCATGGCAGGAATCAACTTTGGCAGAAATTTAGAATTAAGGACAAATCACCATTCATTGGCAGGTGCATGAAAAAAACACCACATGCAAAGGGCCTATGTAAAGACTATAGGTATTAGGAATGAACCATCGGAGTTCCAGCTTCATACAATGCCAATCGTTGCTGATATTCGCACTGGATCCGGGTTCTGGTTCAGTTCCTCTGTGGGCTCCTGTGTAGGGGCCCCGGTTCACCTGGGAAGGACTCGAGATGAACCCAGGCGCACCCAGGACGCACCTGGACGCACAGAAAAGGGTTTTTCACTTTTTTCTACCTTTTTTCACATGCTTATTTATTTGGTTTTTCTGTCTCCACTGCCTTTTGGTTTTATGTAATGGATGCCAATGTTATATTCAATATCATATAGGTGCTCCTTAAACATGGGCAAATTTTCTCATTGAAGCTTATGGGATTTGTTCTGCTTGTATATTTGTCTCTTTATGACTTGTCATGTAATTTTGGTGCATTTGTTCATGGCAGGCTTGGGATTAATTTTAATATCCCACTCATGAACACTCAGTGCACTATGTAGAGGATGAGCTCAAAGACATTGATATGGCTACTGTAATTCATAGCAGAGGCATTAGAATTTGATACCCTACTATAGCTTATTCTCTTCTCACAATTTTCCTCTTCTATTCCCACATCTCCCATATTACCTAAAGGGCAAAACGTTTGAATGACACTGTTCTGCTACAAAAAACAAGATCCATTTTGAATAAGATTACAGATCTCCTTTTGGATTACACATCTTGTAATAATTTACCAAACATTCCATTATCTCTATTGTTTTGTGGAAGCAAAATCCAAAGACGAACTAATTAGGCATTTTCAAAATGAAATTCTACTTAATCTATTCCATATTGTTAAAGTTGATTTTAATAAAAAGATCATTTTTATCAGATTCTCTTGCCCCTTACATGCCTTCTTATTTGTAAGACTATCTTAAATAAATCCGCCCTTTATAAAACCACTCTAAGCTCTTAAGATTATTTGTGTCATCAACAACTTGATAATTCTAGAAGAGGCTTTGGTTAGAATCTTTTAAGAAAAATTTAAGAGGGTAGTTGTATTTCAACCACTTCCTCTCACTTATGGAGCCTTGTGAAATGAATTCATTTAGTCTTGCATTGACTAAGGTCATTTAGGACAAGTTTTGAGAATCCAATTAAGGTCCATCAAACCAAGTAGCTTGGTTTATCACACAACCAAGTAGTATTGAACTTGATATTATTATTATTTTAATATTGAACTTGAAGTTTGAACGATGAATATTTATCATGCATGTTTGAAATGACATTCAAATTTATGGTGGTTTTGTTGTTTATATGATGCTATGTGATATTCTAATCCTAATTCATGCTTCTAGGCTGCATATATATATGATTTTTACATGTTTTTTGTATGAACGAATCCAAAACAAGCCCAGATCCCAAATTTTTTTTTAGCCGAACCCCCAAACCCAAACCCCTGAACCCGAACCAGTAAAAGTACCAGAACCGGCAACTTAGTCTATAATAGAAAAACAAAACTATGCTATAGTTTATATCTATGGTCTCGTATCCCATCTGTAAAAGATTTGATTGATAATTTTCCATGATTTCCTGTGCTATTTTTCTGCCAGTTTGTTACAGATTCTGAATTTTATTCTTTAGCACCAATAAACAGAACTTAGATTGAGTGTTGTGTCAAACTTAGAAACATGCCTGTATCAATTGGGCTATGGAGTCAAAATTAAAACTTATCATGGTGCAGCCGAAAACAATTCGTAGTTTTTGTTTTAAAAAATGACAGTGGAGTCTGGGGACGGCAGAGGCTTTTATGGCATATGCAATTTTTTAAAAGTAATAGTATAATACCACTTTAACCAAGCTCCAAATCTTTCAAAAAATCTGGGTATCTAGGCCACAAAAACTGTAATTAGAGTTTAACTAGATTAACTGCTTCTAGAAAATTGTGATGGATTTTTCAAATGCAAGTTTGAACCTTTGACGTGCATGTGTGCTCTGAGAAAATCCAAATCTGCAGTGTAAAAATGAGGGAAAAATAGAAAAAGTACTTATAGACAAAAATGAAAAATAAATTGTGTGGTTAAAGGCATCTTGAAAGGTATGCTAATGTTTTAGTAAAATTGGCGATCAGATAGAGATTAGATTGCCTTTGTGTCTGGTTTGCAATTAATTGCAATTTTATTTAGATTTTTGCTTCTACGGCTGTAATCTACATTTTACATTCTGGAACAAATTGTCTCAAAAATCATGTCAGATGTTATATAAAAATTGGTGATCTGCTCTGGATTGGATTGCCTCTGCTTCTAGTTTGTGATTAATTGCAATTTTATCTGGATTTCTGCCTCTAGGGTTATAATCTCCCATTTAATTCAGGAATAAATTGTCTCAAAAATTGTGCCAGATTTCTTAGAAATATTGGCTATCTGATTTGGATTGGATTGCCTCTGCTTCTGGTTCGAGATTAATTGCAAATTTAGAGCGGTTTCTGTTTCTAGGGTTAAAATCCCCCATTTACATTTTGAATGTGTAACAGATGGCCAATCCTGCTGTGTACATTTGTATTGTTTGTGATGCTGATACCAGAATTTACATGTTGTAGAAATTAACTGATAATAGGAATTTCCATTCTATTTTATGATAGTACATCTACAGTATGGCTTGTTTAATGCGTAATTCTATAAAATCAGAGCTACTTGGAAGTTTAATGTGTTTGTCAGACAACAGAAAGTAATCAGTATTCTGGCAACTCGGTTAAAATCGATCTATACACTTGGGACTGTCAAGTACTTAAAGGGATTCAAGTTTAGTTTTGATGTGACAACTGAAATTGTTTCTATATGGTCTCATTTAATGATTGCTCTTAGCATTCTTTCTTCCTGAGAACATGCTTTATGTTGAATTTATATTTTGTGAAAAAGTTGTGCTATTGGCATTTATTCATTTAATATTTCAAAGGAGAAATTTACGAGTATTAATTCAAACATTTCCTCCAGCAGAGAGTGCCTTCATATCTCCTACGCATGTACCAATACAGCTAACTCTAGATCATATGTAGGATAGTTAATTCCATGAACTTTTAGTGATGCTGGTTCATGAACAATCACTCTCTCTTTCTGGAAAAACACTCTTCTTGTACCTTCTTTGTGGGTATCCACAGAAGAAGGCATTCTTTGTTGTTATCGGGAGCCCAGCAATCATAAATTATCTTTTTAGTGTGTTGGGGCTTTCTTTGCATTTCTTGGCTAAATGAAAATTTTCTTAAATAGTCTTAAGCCTCAAGCATATCCGCACATTCACATGGAGCTTCGAACCTTTCTTTGAGATGATTTGCTAAAAACTATTTGTGATAACCTTTATTTTTGCATATGTAGTCTGGTAATCTTCTAGGAGACGCCAAGCTAATAAGGAAACAATGGGTGAATATTGGTTTCAAATTATACTGACATGGCAGTTATCTATTTCAGATTTCTGAGTGCCTATTGGTTTCGGGTTTTACTAGACACAACAGATAATTTTAGATTTCTGAGTGCATATTGGCTTTAAGTTTTATCAGACATGACTGTTATACATGTTTACTCATATTTATACATGTTTGTTTCGGATTTATGATGTTTTTACACAAGAAGCTAATGCCACAACACAGGTCACCAAAAATATAACAGTGCCACCTAAAAATGCAACATAAGCTACCTAAAACTTGTTTTATATTGCCATAACACAAGCCACCTGAAGCATGTTTTCTCAGGTTCTACAGATATCAAGCCAGCTCAGATCTCCATGTCGAAGCTTGAGAAGTGTTTCATGCATTGCATTTATCATTAACTTTGACATTTAAAGATATTCACAACTGTTGATCCACGTGTCAACGCCCCGTGCTAGAGTTTAAGGATTTGATCTTTTTAAAATATATTTATAGGGGATCTATACATGGGGCCCCTTCCCAAGGATAACATACCATCCAACTATTACAAAAGAAAGACTAAAGCAAGACTGCATTAATAGCCCTTTCTAGGTTGTTGCAGTAGAATCTTTAAACACATGTAAACATGCTATTCAGCATACCAGAAAATAGAACCTAAGCTCTTCATAAACTTTTACAATGAACAATTTTACTATCTTCAAACCTTGCACCACCTCCCATATGACCAAAGTTCCATCACTAATATGCCCTAATGGAAACACCTAAACTTGACTCCAATATCAGCTCAACATTTGCTCCAACTAGATTCTCCACCATCATCGACAAGACAAGGAATTCTAGACCATACACTATGAAATCCATGCATATAGTTTATGTCAAGTAGACCTTGATCTAGATATGGCATATAATAACCACTAGTTATTTCCACAGCACCTTTATGCGTTGGCACTACCATATTGCACATTGCAATACTCATGCTTGAAGTGTTCCAAAAAAATCCATATGTCTATTCTCATCCTTTGTAACCAATACTCAACTTTTGTGCTATCCATACTTTGCTTTTCCTTATGTATCTTTGGCTCCTACCAGCTCCAAGCTGATTCTTGTTGATCTTCCATATCCAACCCATATGGAACTAGTAGCATTAATATGCAGTCATGAAGCTCCACGTTTTTATCATCTCTTGCGATTCCTTTTTGAAATTTGTTAATATTGTGGCATGCAATTAAAGTAGACCATAATCTGCCAAGCCCTCCTACCCCAAAATAGCCATCACCATCCTCATATGTATTGGGTTGCAATTTTTTTTTTGCAGTCACCCATCTAATACTACACCTTGTCTCAAAGGATCTTGTGCTCTTGAACCACTTGCCATTGCAACGCAAATATTAGCATCAAAGCACCTTAAACACTCGAATCCTAGATTCTCTATTTGACACCATCCAATAACTCCTAGCAACATGGATATCAATATATAACACATGATCAAAATTCTATCACTAATATGTCCTAATGGAAACACCTAAACTTGACTCTAGTTTCAACTCCACTTTTGCTTCAATTAGATTCTCCACCATCTTTGACAAGCCAAGGAATTTTAAACCATACACTATGAAATCCATGCATATAGTTTATGTTAGTAGACCTTGATTTAGGTATGGCATATAATAACCACTAGTTATTTCCACAATACCTTTATGTGTTGGCTCTACCATATTGCACATTACAATACTCATATCTTGCTTGAAGTGTTCTAGAAAATCCATATGAATTTGCAACTTCTTCATGTCTACTCTCATCCTTTGTAATCAATACTCAACTTTTTGTGCTATCCATACATGGCTTTTCCTTATACATCTTTGACTCCCAACAACCTCAAGCTGATTCTTGTTGATCTTCTTCCATATCCAAACCTATATGGAACTGATAGCACTAGGGTAGAGAGGTCCATAGTAGGGCACTCTAACTCTGGGTTTTTGAATTTCATACTAAATAATTTCAAATCAGTCCCAATTTTATACAACTTATTTGGCTATTCATTTGCTTAAAAAAATTATTTTTAGGGTCACATCATCAAATATGATGCCACATCAGCATGCTTTTCGTTGAGGTGTCCAAAAAAGCTCAAAAACCACATACAATCCAATGGTAGGGCACTAAGTCATGTGAATATGTTTCGCTGATGTGGCATCACATGATTTGTCAGATTATGTACTTCATGGAAAAAAGTGTTTTGCAAGTTGATATTAAGGTGCTCCATTGTGGGGCCCATTGAGGACTAGTTCTATCCCTACTATTGGTCTTTGCCCTACTATGGGCTCCTCTCCCCTAACATGCTATCATGAAGCTCCACATTTTTTATCATCTCTTGTGATTTCTTTGATTTCTTTTTGAAGCTAATATTGTGGCATGCAACTAAAGTAGACCATAATTTGCCAAGCCCTCCTACCCCAAAATAGCCTTCACCATCCTCATATGTATTGGGTTGTAATAATTTTTTCTTGTAGTCACCCATCTAATACCCGACCTTGTCTCAAAGGATCTTGTGCTTTTGAACCACTTGCCATTGCAACACACATATTAACATCAATACACCAAAAAATTTCAAATCCTAGATTCTCTATTTGACACCATCCAATAACTCCTAGCAATGTAGCTATCAATATATAGCACAAAAAACTCATATTGAAGCATGCAAAAACATATAAATCATAATTGCATAGCATGCAAAGATTACACCATATACAATGCCATTGCAAGTAACCTCCACTTGCTCTCCATGATATAAGCCACATAATTATTTTTACTTTCTTCTATTAGAATATCACTAAGAGATTGCTAATTGTACTAATTGTACTCTTTTGTACTTTCTAAGGGAGAGAATAAAGTGAGTAGTGCTAAAAGTGGTTTGAAGGTCAACTGCCCTATTTTGCTCTTAATTGTAATGAGAAAATTTACAAGATACTAATTTCTTTTTCCACATTGATTTTCTTTTGGTACAAGCTTAAGCCCCTTATTTGGACATGAGCCTTTGCTGACTACATTTATAACTAGTTGTGAAACTCCTATTTTTGTCTTTATATTTAGCTCTTATAGAGGATTGTTTGTATCTTTAATAGAAGAGGTGCCCATTCCACAAAGTTATTAGTTTTATTACCCAAATATTGAGAGCCTCTGAAAAGAAATTTCCCATTTGTGTCTCTTATCACAAATCCCACCCTAGCATTACTTGGATTGCCATTTGTAGCACCATCAACGTTAAGTTTTACTTTTGTGTAAGGTTTTGCCAACTTAAGAAGCTTACAATTTTGCTTTGCTTCCCCCAAACCTTTTATGATATCTATATAATGAAATTCCTAGTTCCTTACAATTTTCTTCTCAAAAGAAGATAAGTTGCTCCACTTTTTTCATTGCTCTTTTATAATAATTTGTATTACTTTCCAACACCTTTTAGAAGATAATTCTCTCAAAAAATTCTTCAATTTCTTTGTAGTCAAATTCCTTGTGGTGCCCATTCCACAAACCTTGAATGTTGGAGGGACTATTAGGCTAGTTGCATAACATCTTTAAGGACTAAATCCAACATTACCCATATCATATTAACCTTGAACATAAGCTTGGTCCAAAAGTCCCTTGTCTTATAACAATGTATGAGCAAGTGATTCGACAATATCTTCTCTCCACAACATATGGGGCATCAAGATTGACCAAAGAAGTTTCTCTTTAGTAGGTTACCATAGGTTAAAATTTAATTGCTTATTGCGAGCCAAGCAAAGAAACAAGATTTTGGAGGGACTTTTGCAATTCATGTCAAAGTTGCTAGTCAATCATGTCTAGATTGCTTTATACCATCTATTATAAATTTATATTTGCTTTTAACCTTATATTTATCATCATTGTTTTACTTTCAACAAATTTCATCATTCTTGAATATTACAAGTAGATGTATTGAACCTAGGTAATTAATTAACTTGGTTATATAATCTTCTTGACCACCATATTCCTCTAATGTTTCCATTTATGTTGTAGAACCCTTTGTTGATCAATTCTTTTGAATAATCCTTCACTAACCTTTAGAAGACAAGTATGAGACCCCTCATAACAGGGTGGCAGATTATGGGAGCATGCCCTACCCATGATTTCATCTAGTATTCAACATTCTAACTTTTACCCAAATTCCAAGTTAACTGTGCTCTAATAAGATCTAGTTTTTACCGTAAAATTCCAAATAGTTAACCCATTCCACTTGAATATAGTGCTCTATAACTCTAAATTTGAGAAAAACTTCCAAAATAATTTTGCTCTTAGAGCCATATTTTGTAACATGTTTTAGATATATCGCTCCTTAACTTTTGTTTCCCCATTTCACTAAAGGATTTTTTTAGTTGTCCCTAGACCTTACAACTTTTGTGTCCCCATTTCATTAAAGGACACTTTTAGTTGATCCTATACTTAACCACAAATATTGCTTGCAATTGTGGAGATTTCCTTACCATACGAGGGATTTTAAGAATAGATAACATGCATATAGGAATTTTATTTTTATTAATCTACTTGCTAGGCTAAGCCATTCCAAGCTGATAATCTTTTTTAAAAATTTTATCCATTGTTTCTTGCAACAAAACCTTATTGATCTTACCTATAGGAAGAGGGATCCAAAATATTTAGAAGGAAGCTTGACAACATTGATACCTAGAATACAAGACCTAAAATTAAAAAAAAAATATCATGGATTTTGTGTCATGAATCAATGGGCGTGAGAAACAAACCGTATTCCTTAAGGATATTGTGAAAAGCTTTAGCTTCATGAATTGATGAATATCCAAATAGCGAGGTATCATCAACAACAAATTACAAATGCACAACTTGTGCTTGTGGAATACCTACAAAACCTTGAATTTTACTATTTGGTAGTGCCTCTTTGATGAATTTGCCAATCACTTCAGCCATAATGATAAAAAGAGAGGAAGGTGATGGATCTTCTTACCTAATGCCTATAGTGTAAAAAAGTAACCAATTGGAGTACCATGCTTGAGAAACAAATTTCATAACCCAAGGTACACACTTGTTGTCGAAGCCAAATGAAAGCAAAACATCCTTGAGAAAAGACCATATTACTCTATCACAGGCCTTGGAAACATCAAGTTTTCTAGCCATACTTGGAGCTTTAAATTTATGCTTAGAGTGAAGGTTTTATAAGACACCACAATATACACCAAGATTTATCTTGCCATAAAGCTCAATTGCTCTAGAGATATTATTTTTGGCATTAATGGATTTCATTGTGGCAACCATAACCCTTGAGAATGTTTTATTGATTGTTGTGCACATAATTATTGGTCTATAATTTGCAAATTAATTAGTTGAATTTGATATGGCTATTATAGCTAGATAAATGTATATAAATTTTAATACCATTCTTGTAAGAATAACTTCATTTAAAGCACCAACTTTCTCTTGCCCTAAAACATCTTAGAATTCTTGGAAAAAACAAAAGGCAAGTCATCATGGCTTGAAGCATGATCTTTTGTTTAGATCCATTATAACATTTTGAACTTCATCTAGTGAACATGATGCCATTTTTAATTCATTTTCCCAATTAGATACAATGTTAGGGATGCAAGATAAGTAGTGATCAAACATTTTATGAAATACATTATCTTCTTGAAGCAATTGAGAGAAATCTACTACCAAGCCCCTAGAGTTGAAATATTATTTCCCTCAATTCTTAATTTTTGTGATTCTCTTAGAGATTTTCTTATCTTGAGGCATTGCATGAAAATATTTATTGTTTTTATTCGTAACTCTCACCCATCTATCCCAAGATTTTTGCTTCTAGTGTTTTTGTCCCTAGCTTTTACCCATATGTCCCTAATTTTTTGATTCTAGTATATCTCGATTTTTTCAAATATATTTTCTTGAAATTATAATAACTTTTTTGTTTGTTTAGGAGATCATTATTAAGGCCTCATTGTTGTATTACCAATGCATTATCACAAAGTTCAATAACTAGTGAGACTTTTGTGTGTGCTTGCTATCACTTGTGTAACCATTGTGTAGTATGTGATTGAGGTAGAACTACCACTAGCATTCAAAGTGGATTTGAAGAAGTTAGGATAGAGAGAAAAAATCCTAATCATGCCTAAAGAAGTCAAAGGAATTTGGTACATGACTCATGATCCTATAAATAACAATAAATCAAAAATCAATATCATCAAGTAGGTATTGAAGATGTCCCTCCTCTTGCTATGGAATTGGTCATAAAGATTAAGTTATTAATTTTAATTTTATTTTTGTTCCCATGTAGTTTTAGAGGTGGTAGAAATTAAAATATTGGATTCATTTTAACCTTAATTGGCTCAAATTTATAAACCTACAAGGTGTAGATTCATTACAAAGAGATTGGAGTGAATTCCATAGAGCTTGGAGTGCATGTGCATCATCCTATATAATACCTTTAAGGAGAAACTTGAGCCACTTTAGACATTACATTACATTAATTTAATTTAAACATATTAATGATAAATTAATTAATAACGCAACTCATATGATTGATTGAACATGTTTTCTTATGTTTTGGTTAATAGAGCTTGATAAGTTGTTTTCCCTACACTATCTTTGTAGAGATATTCCTTGAACATGGAAATAAGGTACATAATCAAGTAGCAATGGACAAAACCATCAATGATGATATCTTGCTTATCTACACCTTGTTGAGCACTTGAAATACTGAGAGGGGGGGTGAATTAGTATTCTCTAAAACGACTTCAACATGTATTCAAAATATTTCATGCAATTTGCAAACATGAAAAGAAGTAATTAAAAAATGCATCACATCACACAACACAAAAATACAAATTTATGTGGAAAACCCAAGAAGGGAAAAAGCATGATCGGGATTAGCTCACAATATATTATAACCAATTACAAGATATTACAGAAAGGATCACTACTAGGTGGACTCACTGTCTAGAGAATAAGAGAGAAAGAAGAAGGGGTGGCTCACTGCCAGGATGTTGAACTAATACAATGTATCTACAATATGTTGGACATAGTTCCATTGAATCTCAATACACTAACTTAACACACTTCATTCTCCTCAACACTTACAGCCACTCTGCTCTTCTTTGCATCACATTTACATACTCTACTTAGGAATTCACATCATTAGTATAAATCATCTCTACAACATTGAAATGAACTTAAATTTGTATGCATTACATCCACAAGCACCTACAACATCAATTAGGTCGGCCTAATTAGATGAAGCATGTAATACATCAACCTATCGGCTCAAGATCCAACCACAAACGCCTTCAAAACTTGTAACACATCAAAATAGGTTGACAGGGACCTATGATTATTCCCTCAGTACCGCTCAATTCATATTTTAACTTCACACAACCGAGAAAACTCTTTAGGTTGGCATTAGATAGAAAAAGATTGGCGACATGAACCATTTGTTCATCCACAACAAAACGTATGAACCACCAAAACAATTCCCAATTAGATCACTCATGCTTTGGACACCTGTAAGTACTCCCACAAAACTATATAATCAAATATTCTTCCACGGTGGAATGTGGAGCATTCCAATCATGTACTTTGTACTAGTAGCATTGTCATTAGCAAACTCGATATTTTGTCAATCATAACTTTTACACCAGAGGACATCAAGACATGAAACTTTGGATTTAAGATCTTCCAACATACACCAAAATTTCCATAAAACTACATAACCTTATTCTTCATGGCTGAGCATTGCGGGCTTCAAAACTAGTTTAGTGTACATTGAAAATTGTACTTTGGAACTTAGCCAAATAACAAGCACATTTATTTTTCTCTAGACCAAAACTCTTGCCCCTGTATGAATGCCATCATCACAATCAGTCATGCTCATCAAACAACTATACATCAATGTTGACATCAATGACAACAACATATATGCTCATGCTCATGTTGCCAACAATATCATCAATGGCAAGAAAACTTCCAACAATTTCCCCCTTTGTCATTAATGACAACATGCTCAAAATTCTTCTTCAAAATATTTCTCCCCCTTCGACATCAATGGCAAAGGGCACACTATTCAAATATACTTACTTGCCTCCCTTAACTAATATATATATATATATATACACACACACACACACATGAGAGTAACTCAACAAACTACTTCAAAAATCAAGGAAACTCCCCCTAACAATGCTATCCATAAAAAATAATCAAAATTTACACTACTATACTATCCATTGTCTTCCACATATATACAATAAAATCTGAAATTGCATATACATAATAGAAATAAAATCAACTAGAAGAAGACATTTGCAATTTTGCAAGGTGTGCTTCACACTCCTTTCCCGATTCCCAATCCTTCTTAGCGAAGGCAAACAAACTATATTGGCTTTCAATCTGCATGAGGAGATATTCTCCTTCATTTGGGGTATTGGGTACTAGACTCTTCTGTGCCAACTTTTCTGCATTGGTCAAGGCTATAAGCCTTGCACTTACCAAGTCCCTGAGCTAACTGCACTACACAATGATTTTCTCTTTCTGTTCTTGCAGTTGTGAGAATTGTTCATGCAAATATTCAATAGTCATCCTTATTGTACCATTTGCATCACTTGCCGGATCATAGACACTGAAGGCCTAAGCAACTTGTGACTCTATTGAGTCTATTTGGTCCTTAATGCTCTTTGTAGAATTAGGCCATTTCAAAGAAAATTGAAATACAAATTTTGCTCCACCCAAACAATTATGCACATTTTTTAGGTTCTCTTGTAATTTTCTATGTGCCACACTACATTTTTGTAATATCTCAGACAATTTCTTGTCATTCACCTTCTTTGTCACCTTTTTCTCTAACCTTTCTTCTAAATTGGAGGAGTAATCCTTAAAGGAATCTAATAGCATCCTCAACTTTTCAACACCTGATAGAGACTAATCAATTGTAGCACCGAGAATTCCTTCTCGCAATACCTTGATTGCTTCTTCAATTAACTTAGTGCTCTTCTGGTGAGTGGAAAGAATTTCCTGCCTTGCGGAAGAATGAAACACATCACCAATTTGAAGCTTTTGCAAGGGAGATATTTTTCCCATGTCCACTTGACCCTGCATTAAAGGAAGTTGCAATAGTTGTGTAAATACAATAGGCTCAAATTGCAATTGCATGTCTAACAGACCTTTGAGTGAATCACCAGAGGATTCACTAATAAACTTTATGCTTTCCACTTCCTTTTTCTCATTGGCCTTTTCCTTGTCACCAATGTACTCTCCATCATTACTTTGCTCTTTGTTTGCACTGCCAGATTCTTTCTTAGTTTCCTTCTCTTTTTTTTCACTCTTTATCTTCTGGGAGAGGCAAATTTTCAATGTTTTATGCCTTTGAATTCCCTAGGTCATCTTTCTTGTCTTCCTTTCTCTGTTCACCATTTGTCTTGATATTTGGAGTGGGCAAGTTTTGCTTTGTTTGCAATTTCTCCTTGTGCATTTCATCATCCCGTTCTGCTCCAACAACATTTTCTTGCACATTGTCTTCTTTGGGTACATGCTCATGTTGTGCAACTTCTGGTTCATTCACTTCCAGGACAAACACATCATCATGCAATTTTTATTTGCTGTCCGAAGACATTCCTAATTTATTTGCCAAATTGACAACCTTTTCCACTGTTTCATTTCTCAACCTTTCAATATCAGCTTTGTCCCTACTCATTAGGGTATTGACTCTTTGCTTAGTCCTGAACTCCTTATTATATAATTGAGCTAATTTATCTCTATCCTCTTTTATGAGAGGAGCAATGATCTTCTCCAAAGCGGATGTTCTCATTCTAGTATCTTCATCAAATGCTTCTTGTCTTCTTGCATATAATGCACCTCTCATGTCTTCAAGAATTTGACTCTATATATCCTTCATGTTAACATCAAAAACAACAATATACCTGACAATGGCTTCTTCAATGGTGGATTTGTCCACATCATCTACTATGAGATATAATGCAGTAATCTACTATAAGTTACCATATTTTGAAATGCATCTTATCAAGGCCTTAAGCTTCATAGAGCTCTATTTTCAGATTGGAGGAGTCTTCTTCATTCCTTTCCCTTTAGGTGATTTTCCTTCCTTTTCAAACTTCTTCTCTGTCATATGGATCATGAAAGCTTGCTTCTCCTCCATTTTTGCCTCACTGTTAGTATCCACAATATCAAATTTTGCTTTCTTCACACTTTTCTCTACTTGAGAGACTAGTTTTTCTCTTCTGGACCAATTGTGGTCCTTCTTTATCTTCCTCTTGGTCGTCCACAATTACACTTATATACTACTCTCTTATTTCCTTCTCTTCTGCGGTCCACTTTGTTGTTTTGCAGGGGCATTGGAATGTTCTTTTCTTTTCAAATCAACTATAAGTTTAGTTCTGGAGGAGTTAGTAGCAACTAGAGAGGGGATATAGGTCATCGTAGACCTTCTTGTGCTTGGGGTACCAACCAGAGTGTTGGATATGTTCTTTTTTTTTCCACAATGCCCTTTGGAAAACCTATCATCTCTACAACCTATGCTTTCATCTTCTTCACATTCCTTTTGTTCTCTTTTGATTTGTGCTCCATATGCACAACACTGGATTTCTCCTCATATGTCCTATATCTCTCTTCTTTGGGATCTCTTGGCATGCTCAACATGTGACTATCAATACCGACGATCACATTCTCTTCTACCTCATATCCCATTTCAAGAACCCATACTATCCTTGGCTCCACAACTTCCATCATACAATAGTCTTTTCTAACCATGAAGATAATGTCATTCTTATACTTTTAAACCACACTCTTAGGTATTCTTTCTCTTTCCTGCATTTGATATTGGAATGTTTTAAAGAATCCCCACAGGGCTTTGTCTTTTGATGCTAAATCCAGATACCTTAACATATGATCTCTGATCTGTCTTGCCACAAGCACATTGTCTAACCACACCACATTTCTTACACTAGGCATTTTTCTAAGAAAGTAAAATAATAAGCATATAATCAAGGTACCATACTTGAAGGGGTACTCAAATTCCTTAGTCCTCTACACATTTCTAACAACTGTAGCCTTAGCAATTCACATATGTCATAATCCATTCCTTTCTTCACCATCTCATATGCTATATTGATTGCAGTAGCAAAAGCCAAATTCTCTTTGTTTGTGAAGAAAATTTTGTATCCAATCATCGTAGAGGAATACTTAATTGTTAGATCATTAATGTCCTTAATTGTTAGGGCTCTCTTGTCATATTTTGCACCTATTAATTTCATCACTACATTTTTCACAGATTTGAGTGTCGAAGTTCGTCCTTCAGAACATAACCCTATCACAACCCTAATAGCTTCTTTGTTAATCATGTGTGGTGGGTCTAACCAGATGAATATGTCATGGATTTTTCTCAATGTGTGTCTAACTTCATCCACATAGCAAACGATAGGGAAGTAATGCCAAACATCAAGTGTCTTCTCCGTTAGATTTCCATGCTCAAGTTTCAACTCAAAATCGTCACTGGTAAGCTCATTCACCCATACTTCTCCTAGCTTCACATGATTGTATTCCTCCAATTTTACATGAATATACATCCTTACATCCTCAGTATGCTTAACCCCAAAAGGAACATGCGAAAATGCACCTTTCAGATTTGTCACTTTTGATTTATCGAGATGCTTCTTGAATTTGGGATGGGGTTGGTTCACAACCTTAACTACTTATGGGGTGTAAATTTTGCAACAATTTGAAATGCTTCTAAAACTAGGGCAAAGTAGAAATTTGTGAATACCTTTTAGATCTTTGCTGGCTAGGGTTTTCATGCACAAATTCTGAATCGCTTCAACTCACCTCTTCTCTACTCTTCAATCTTCAAACACATGAATGTGAATAATCTTTTTCATAAGTGAAATGACTATAAACCCTTTTTGAATGACTTAAAGCACATTAATTGCACTGATTTTAAGTTAGGTCAAAAGATGATGAACCCTAACTATGATGACACAATCACCTTCAAGTTCTCTACAAATCTTCATAACAAAATATTTTCCATTGGTGTTTTCATTAGTTGGTCAAGCATGTCAACCTACACCTTATATCAACATGTTGAAGGCATCAACACCATATCTTTGGTAGGGGCTTAATGATTGTCTATTAAAACTCCTACTGAGCCAAAGCTCTTCATTTAGTTTTTGGAGAAAACATCTGCACCAGAAACTGGCACAAACTCATTCTTAACCCCATTCTCCTCTTTCTTTTTCCAAATCTTGTTCATCTCTTTCTTCATCTCTATAGGATCAACCTTATTCACTAGATCATTCTTCTTCACCAGATCAACCTTCACATTGTCATTTCTACAAAATTTGGCTATATTTCCAAGTTTATTGCATTTGTGACATATGACATCATTTTGAACAAGCTTAATTCCACCAATTCTAGATCTGCATATATTAGCCTTATGCCCAAATTCATTGCATGCATAACAATAGCCATTGAAAGATTGAAACCTCGAGCCATTATTGTAACCATTCATTATCTAATTTTTGCATTCACTAGCATTATGACCAAATCTATTACATGTAAAGCACTGACCGAGAAATGATTGAACATTCTGACTCATTCTACTTCTATAGTCAACAACCTATGTCCAAACTTATTATAAGAATAATAGTAACCATTAAAAGATGAGTGCTTTTGTGCATTTGGTTGTCTGATAGGTGGTCTTTTGAAGTATTTCCTTTGATTCTAGACTTGCTTGCCATTGCTCTTTTTGTCCTCAATCTTCTTTTGTTCATTGTTCTTTTTCAGTACTTGGTGTTTGATCTACCTTTGAACTTTCTCCTTTTTCAAACCTTAATCCTCCTTTGTCTTTAAAATTCTTTTGATTTGCAATCATTTCATGAAATATTATAGAGCTCTTCTTGAATTTGTCTTCTTGATTCTCTGCTTTCTCCAGATTTGATCTCAAAGTCACAACCTCTTCTTCAAGTCTTGAACATTTTACAAATTTTCTTTTCAATTTGTCATTTAGACATTCTTCAAATCTTTTTCCTTCTTTAACAACTTGCACTTTCAGACTGGTGATTGTCTCATTTGATTGCTTCAACTGCTCATTAACCTCCTTATGTCTTTCTTTGAACTTCTTGATTTTCTCCTTTAACTTTTTGATGCATTCATCTGCTTCCTTGACATTTTCTTTCTGAATCTGTTCTCATTTTCAATTCTTTCAAAATCTTCAAAGGCTAATCTAAGTTCTCCATTCATATCAACGATGCAGTCTTCTTTAGTGAATCCTACCATAGGAATTTCTTTCGGAGGAGAAGGATATCCCCTAGTAGCCATGTGTTCAACCTCCAAGATCTTCCTCAAGTGGTTAAGCTTCTTCTAAGGAACCAAGCTTTGATACAAATTGTTGAACACTTGGAATACAGAGAGGGGGTGAATCAATATTCTTTGAAACCACTTAAACATGTATTCAAAACATTTCATCCAATTTTCAGAAATGAAAAGAAGAAATTAAAAAAAATATCACATCACACAACACAAGAACACCAAATTTAAGTGGAAAAATCAAGAAGGGAAAAACCACGGTGAGGATTAGCTCACAATATATTATGACAGGTTACGAGATATTATAAAAAGGCTCACTGCCAAGTGGACTCACTATTCAGAGGACTCACTATTTAGAGAATAAGAGAGAAAGAAGAAGGGGTGGCTCACTGCTAGGATTTTCAATTGATACAATGTATCTACAATATGCTGGACACAATTCCACTGAAGCTCAATACACTGACTTAACACACTTCATGTTCCTCAACACTTACACCCACTTTTCTCTTCTTCACATCACATTCACATACTCTACTTAAGAATTCACATCATAACTACACATCATCTCTACAACATCGAAATGAACTTATATTTATATGCATTACATCCAAAAACACCAAAAACATCAATTTGGTCACCCTAATTAGATGAAACATGTAATACATAAACCCATCGGCTCAAGATCCAACCACACACTTGTTCAAAACTTGTAACGCATCAAAATAGGTTGGAAGGGACGTATAATTATTTCCTTAATACCACTCAATTCATATTTTAACTTTGCACAACCCCAAACTCTTTAGGTTAGCATCAGATAGAAAAAGATTAGTGACATGAACCATCTGTTCATCTACAACACGTGTGAACCACCAAAACACTTCCCACTTGGACCACTCATGCTTTAGACACCTGTAAGTACTCCCACAAAATTGTATAACCAAATATTCTTTTGCTGTGGAATATAGAGCATTCCAATCAAGTACTCTGTATTGGTAGCACTATCACTAACAAAACCAATATTATGTCAATCATAAATTTTACACCAGAGGACATCAAGACATGAAACTTTGGATTTAAGATCCTCCAACATACACCAAAATTTCCTTAGAACCACATAACTTGATTCTTCATGGCAAAGCAATGCGGACCTCAAAGTTGGTTCACTATACACTAAAAACTATACTCGGGGACTTAGCCAAATATCAAACACATTTGTTCTACTTCGGACCAAAACTCTTGCACCTGTATATTGGATTTCCATCATCACAATCACTCATGTTCATCAAACAGTTGCACATCAATGACAACACCATATATACTCATGCTCATGTTGCCAACAATCTCATCAATGACAAGCAAACTTCCAACACACCTAGTAACCATGCGAGTTGAATCTATAACTAGATCCATCCAAATTTGAGAAAAAAACTATTTCATAGAGTTCTTTATCCCATTGTATGTTCTTGTTCATATCATCCTATGATTAATGAAGACATTTTTTATTGAAACAATTTCCTTGGCTTTTTATTTCCTCATAAAAAAATTGATTTGATAAATTTAACACTTCAATTTGATTTTTGTAGGTATGAGAGCATATCAAATAAACTTAGGGTTTATGGATTGTGAAGAAAGTTCCATGAAATCTACTTTAGTATGTGATGTGCTATGGAAAGGGGATGGGATAAACGGTTTAGGGATGTAGAGAATGGGAATGGCATAAAGATTAAGAGAATTGAGAAGTCACAGGCAAGGAAAGATGAAATTTAGTATGTTAGAAAAATATAGGAAATAAAAGGATGGTGGGGATATGAGGAGAAGAGTGGAATGCATAGGTTTAATGAACACATTGGGTGCTAAAAGTAACATAAATAAAGGTGAAAATGAAGAGAGTAAATGATCTATAGGTATATAGGAAGAAATAATAAATTTAAGAAAATAAAAAGGTGATATATTAATGAATTTTGATAACTTAAGGTGGGTGCTTCTAGCTACCCCTTATAATGGTGTATGGATCACATGCCCCACCTTTGCATATGAACATTATGCACTACAAATAAAAAAGAGGACTACTTGAATACACTATTAATTGGCAATTATTGAGAAATAATTAACAAAATACGCCTCTAAGTTTTAATGTAAAAGATGGATTGTCAATGTGCTGTAATAGACACTTCTAAGTTTTATAGGTAATAAACTCATTTCAAAATCTCACTAAAGCTTATCAATTCACTTTATGGTAAAATAAAATAAAATTCAATTATTCATGACTATCAATATGCCCATTACATTAATTATGTGATTGTTAGTTTAAAAACTATGATAGAAATACCAATTTTTAATCTTTTTGACATTCTTCACAAAGAGACAATTATAATTTTTCCGATATGATAACAATGCTAATTTTTAGTCATTTGAACATAATTAGAATATACTGAAGTTAGATTTATAAATTCTCATGATTGTACCATAGTAAGAGAAAATTCTTTGACAAAAGTGAAGATTTAAATAAAACAAACTATTCAAAATAAAACTTATATAATATAATAACTATTTATTAATTTAGAAAAAAAAAATATTGAAAATAAAATTTATATAGTAACTTTATATTAATTTAGAAAATCAAACAAAATATTCTAATAACAACAAATTCTAGTTGCATGTGGTTGGATTAAACAATTAATAATAAGTTCCATCTAGTTGTCAAATCAATATTTATCTAGTTTTTATGTGAGAAGTGAGATTTTGGACGTTTTTACCTAATATTTTGGAAGCTTTTACTATTAAATGATAGTTGAAACTTGTTTTCTGACAACTCAATAATAATTTACAAAAATGAAACTTGTTTAAATTATTAAAATTTAATTAATTAAATTATTTATAAAATAATTATAATTATAATAATTTTAATTAAGAATTGTCTTTCTTAACAAAGTTTCACGCACATGCGTAAAATGTAATTGCTAATGAAAATTATAAATTTATTTATGCTTATAATTCTAATTAGTGCAGGGTGCACCCATTTCAAGTCAGCCTACTTGAATAGAGATGCTATAAATAGAACGACAGTAACGCCAATAAGTAGTTAAGTAGTCTTTGTTAAAAGACGTGGTAAAAGGAGAACAAAGCATTTAACTAAAACGCAGTCTTCCCACGCGGTGCTCTCTTCTTTGTTTTATTTAATATACGACAGTAACTTCAGTGTCACAATCCGATTTATCTTACGCGAATTTGGCCTTAATGCGCTCCACAAGTTTTTGACCGATGCGGAAAGCCTTGCTCAATACGGAATCGGGGATAGGGGGATTCGCTGCAAACAGAGTATTGGCGATTACCTGAGTTCCGGGAAGCTGGCTGCTCAATCCAGATATGACCACTGCATTTTCTTTCCCCAAATTCTGCTGGAAATGCACCAGTGCCTTTGGAAACACAAACACATCTCCCTTCTCCAACGTTTTGCTGAAAAGCTTGTTGGTGGTGTCAATAAACCCCACAAAAAGCTCGCCTTCCAGTACAACAAGAATTTCAGTGGCTCTTGGGTGTGTGTGAGGAGGATTTATTCCACCCACTGCAAAGTCGATGCGTACCAACGATATTCCTAACGTATTAAGGCCTGGTAACTGAGTAACAAAAGCCTGCGTTACGTTGGAGCCGACTGCATTGTTGGTGTTCCCTGGCTGCCCCAGTCCCCGGAAGAAGAAGTCGTTTCCTGAAACTTCCATCGGGCTTTTGCAAACGAACCCGTTCACCAAAACTGTTTTAAGCAATTTGTTAGCAAGTCCTCTAATAAGCAAATAATATTACGGCACTCGATAAAGTTATGTACTCACCTTTGCTTCCCATTTCCGCAACGCAGAAATCTTGCAATGGATCGGGATCGGCTGCCATGACGGTGTCGCTGTAACAACATATCAACAGAAAAAGTCCCAACATGAAGTAAATCATGCGGTTAGCCATTATAATACAAACACAGAAGAAGCAGACAGAACAGCTAAGGATATGAACGTCTAATTGAATTGTGTATTACAAGCCCATTACATGGTTTATATAGTCAAAACTTTAACTACTCCCCAGGGAATAATTCTTCTTGACTGTGCATATTCTGGCTCGCCTTGTAGTATAATATACTTGTACAAGAGTTGTTGCTCTTTCGTTCTTCGAATGCGACAGTTGTTGGAGTGATGACGTAAGCCATACACCAATTCCGAAACTTGTCATGATGTGTTTGTCAAATCTGAGCAGATAAGGTGTTCATAATATGAATGTTTAAACCAAAAAAATCACGAGCTGAGAAAATTAAATCCATATTGTTATCCATAGATGACCAACCGCGGAGGGCAGCCAATTACCTGAGTTTTGTTGAGAAAATACAGGCGGTCTCTCAACTACGACCATATTTAATTCACAGAGCGGTCCTGTACTGTCTATTGTTGACATTTTTTATGTTTTCTGTGGTGCTTAATAATGTGGAATTGTTGACTTTATTGGGAGGATTAGGTTTTTCAAAGGGAATTATATATCGATTGTTCTGAAGACTGAGGAAATTGTCAAAAGAGTTTATAAAATATTGTTAACTCCTAGAAGGGCAGGGTGTTGAAAAACAAACTCCTCAGAGCATATTATCACGAGTGCCTAAATATTGAAAAGAAAAAACAAATGTAATGGCCAATCATGATAATATTCTGATTAAAGTTCCCATTAGGGTTCTTCTTGTGTATTTATCTTTTACTTATTTAGGAGTGGTATATCGATTCAAAATTTGTTGGCACTTATGCTTTCTCTCTCTATAAAGCCCCTTTGTATTAGAATCATCATAGTGGAATTAGTTGTATTTTCTGTAGGGCCAAAATGTAGTTTGAAAAAATATTAGAGATTTTTTTTATAATGGTAAAAATGGGCTTTGAAAGGTATAGATTTTTTTATATTAGACAATAATTATTAGTCAAACAAAATGAGTATCATGAGATATAGGATTAGCAAGATAAACTAAACAATATGGACGTACAAAAAGTAGAGAAACAACAACACAGTAAAAAGAACACCTATTTGTTATCAACTAGTTTCTAAAGCCCACTAGCAGCTTGCCATTCTTTGGTGAGAAATTTAACCTAATCAATCAAAGAAACCTCTAAGGGATCCTCTTTAATAGTGTCGGTTTCGCTTCTCTGAGTTGTAGACTTGGCCCTATTTCTTCTGGCTGGTCCCTCCTTTATAGTCTCCATTTGTAATTTTTAAAGTGCATTTTGTAGAAAATAAAGACACGTAGCTAAATTTTATATGGTTTGCTTGCTGAAATTGACAATCTAGGATATGTTGTTCAATTCCTTTCAATTATTCTACAAATTGAGGAACTTCAACTCCAAGTTCTCCCAAATTTTGGAAGGTACAAATTTTTGTTATACTTCTTATCATACGTCTTCATGAACTTCAACTAAAATAAAAAGAAGGAAAAACACATTTTGTTGTTATGACTTAGGTGGTTCAACATAGGGAAATAATATTAATAGATTCATTTTCACTTGAGTTTAAGTTTAAATGATCTCATTAGCACTTCATCCACCTCTGACCAGGGCTTGGGTAAGTCCTCGGTTTTGGAGCCATTTTGAAATCTTGAGACCTCCTCTCCTCACTTGAGGAATGCATCTATGTGTTGATGATCCCAATTTTTTACATTCTTCTATAGATTTAACCCTTCCATGCTTAGCTCCATTTCTAAAGAGATAAGTTCCTTTATAACCTTCAAAGAGATACCATGCACATACATAGTCTTGTTCTTTCAAGGATTGGAAAATTCATAAGATGACACCGGGTCATGTTTGCTAACAATATCATGGAATGGGCTAAGGTCACCACATTTGAGGATATTCCAAATAGTGTTATTGCTATGGAACTTATCACAAGATGAAGATTTATCCTTAGGAAATCACCACCCATGTATATACTTTCAACAATAGACCCATAAGTCTAGATAACCAATAGAAAACCTTTTCCTGAAGCTTGAAGAGTCAAATAATTTGAATGAGAGGTTAGATGTTAACCAATTTAACTTATACTTGACATGATTAGTGGTCTCCCGCTTTTCTATGTAGTTTGTGTTGATATGATTGCAATAGTCCATTTCATTTATTCTTTTATTATTAATTATTTAAATTTAATTGGGTTGTTCTAAATGGTTGAGCCAATCAAGAGATTGGGCCAACATAGGAGAGATAATCCTTACAAATTGCATTAGTGTAACAAAGAAAAAGGGAACCCTAAGTTTAATACATAAAACCGAAGGCTAATTTTACTCCTTTTTCAAAGGTACATTAGGATGCAAATCAACAAGGAGTTTAGATTGACTTTCAACCATGGAGACCTGAGCCAATCAGACCTAGATTTGCATCTTTTTGTTCCTTGAAATGAACTAAACTGATTTTCTTTGACTAAACTAATTAGACTATGTGCCCTAATATGAAAAATACAAGCTTCCAACAATTGATATACTAAAACAAAGAATTGCATGCATATCTACAAAAGGCAGAGTGATGTGTACATGTCCTGAAAGTTTGATTAGTCACTATAGGAGGATAGAGTCACCCAAGGGCATCCTAGTCCTTGTAGGGGAGTCTTGCTCTGCTTTGGTAGTCCTTTGATTCTAAATTTGAGATCCCTATTTTCACTTGCAGACTTGTTAGACCACTATTGGATAATTCTATAGGTGAGTTTCCATGAGTTGACAAGGTGTAGGGTTTTGAATGCAATAATAAATAAATGATCTTCAAGCTTCCTTGAATCCTCTCTAATCTTGAAATATGCACATTCAAAAAGAGAAGTTCAATGTTGTACTATTTAGGGGATTAACTTAGTCAAACATCATGTTAGTGTTTTCACTTCCACAATGGCAATGCCAAGGATAGGAAAGATAAATGATAGGAAGGAATGATGAATCTACAAAATGGTACAACTCACTAGCCTTCAATGGCTTCCTTGAAGGACTGAAGTCATGCACATTACTTCAAGGTCTTGGATCTTGTTTGCTTGAATTGATTGGAGACCTACAACATGGATTATCCTTCACAAACAATGATAATATAAACACACAGGGACTCGCATAGGATTTGACATGATGTTAGGATCTTGAATTGCTGAAATAAAGCTCTAAAATATTGCTCTTGACTTGCTTGATAGTGCCCTTGACAATAATTTTCACCTCTTGCTTCTTGTTAGATTTCAATTGATGCAATAACTAGGTATTTATAGGTATTTATTATTTAATTTCCTAAAAATTAGATCCCGATAGTTGATATTTACAATTTGAATTTAAAATGTTAAAATGTCAACACTAAAATATTTAAATTTGGATCCTGGAAAAATAAGGGGACTAGGATGCCCTTGGTCCTATTTTCTAGGACTTAGGGTGTTGGGGGTAAAATATTAAATCAAAGTATTTATTCATTGCTTGTAATTTCTAAAAAAATGGTATAAATAGACTATAAAATGCATAATTTAAGGAAATTAGGTGCTTAATTAGGCTCAATAATTTAGGGGGAGCAAAAAATAGTGTGAAATTTTCAAGGGTGACAATTTGTGACACTACATTTATCCCCCACTTTAGTGAGAGTATGATATTACATCACACTCACACTCACACTAAAGTGGAAAATATATGTCAAGAGGGGTTTGATTGCCCAAATGTTGAAGAGATGGGATGACTAAGGACCAAGGGGGAGTGCACAAGCCCCCAGGATCCAAGTTACCATGGAAAACCAACATAACCATAAAGGAGCATGCACATGTATGAAATGTAGCAAGATAACATACACAAACATACATGTCAGAAAACACGAAGCATACACAATGAAAACACATAACATAACATGTAGATAAGAAAAATGAGCACCAACATGACCAAACACAATGCAAACACGGAGAAAACATAAAAAGACAAATACAAAACACAAGGTTAGTACTAAGGGGATTCAAGTCGATAAGGAAAAGAGACCTAAGTCTTAAATTGTCTTAAATACCAAACATCATCCATCGAATAAATGTTAGTTAAAGGAATGCTCCCATGAAGACTAACGAGATGCGTTATGGGAAATCACTCATGAGCCACATGGATCTACTGGCTAGCAATCTGTGTTATGCTAGGTGTCCATGCAATATGATGGGTTCCACAAGGCTAGTAAGTTGTCTTATGCTACACTCATAAAACACATGGCTCCATTGGCAAGCAAGATGTGTTATGCTCGATGGCCATATTAAGATGTTAATGAATCACACCATAGCAAAGTCCAATATTTTCTAGGTGAATCACAAATTAGAAGGCAACATGGGCTAGTGAAGTTTGGTATTCACTAGGTGAGCCCACAAGACAAATGAGAAACACACTAGGTCTAATGAAGTCCGATATTCACTAGGTGTGTACCCATGACCATACCAAGAGTTATACTACCTGATATAACTCTGATAAGGTGCTACAAAATTATTAATATGCTATTCCAACACATGACTAAGTTCAACACCTATGGATAAAGTGAAGTAAAAGTACCAAACTCACTTAAGGATGTGCACAAAATCGCCTAAGGAGGTGCATAAATGACAATAAGATAAGGCCAAAAACTCAAGGGGTGTTATAACAACACCACCATAAAAGCTGATTTACAAAAACAACAAAAGGGTTTTGCTAAATATATGAAAGGTCACACCTTAAGGAATATCATACATGACATCACCACCAAGAGAGGACTAGTCATTGAATAGAAAATCACACCTTAGGGAATACTAGCCATAACATTAACACCAAGGGGAACATCATATGCCAAGAAAGGTCACACACTTAGAGATCATCAAGCCTAATATCACCATAAAGGAGACACATAGATCAAGAAGGATGCACTTTGATGGACAAGGCAACACTTCCTATGAGATGCTTGTTATCATCACTAAGAAGGGACCGTTTATTATGAAAATGATGAGCGGGGGGCTATATGCCCCCCTTAAAATGTTAGTGTACTTGATACACTAATGTTTTAAGGAGATAAAGAGGGATCCCTTGCTAGAAGGAATGTACCTAGGACAAGGCTACCTAACTCCTTACCCCTAAGTGTAGGGACAAAGATGAGCCCAAAATGGATGATGATATGCTACTCCTTCAGAAATGAAATATGATTTCATAAAACTTAATTTATGCCTCCATGTATGGTAGTGAGTATTATGTGATACTACAACTACCACATGGCAAGGAGCAACAACTAATACTATTTGTTTGTTGTATGATTAATTGAAGGTCTTTTTGATGTCTTCATTATTTTTGAAGGACAATAACCAAGACCTCTTTTTGTTTCTTACATTTTACGCTCTATGGGGACACATATACCTTGTTATTTCACTCTATATCCCTTTCCATTATAGCCAAATTACTTCAAAATTTGATTACCTCTTCCATAAATGGCTTCCATTTTTCAAAGAAGATGATTTTTTATAATCACTTTCATCATATGTGGATGTGTAATTTGTGTTTTCTTCTTTGCTAGAAGTTATGGAATTGGATGTTTTTGATGACTCAGTGATAGATTATGTTGATACCATTGCAACTTCTTTCTCTTTTCCTTATTTTGATGGTGTAATCTTGTATTCCCCATGAATGTAGGCGTAAAATATAATGAACCCCAAACATAATCCAACAATTTTTTCATTGATCAATGAAAAATATTCATCTTTATCTTCAAGTTGTAAAGGTTCCACTTTTGTAGTTGGTGTAAATGTTCTCAGAGGGTTTTTCATCCCTATTTCAGTTTGTAAGTAATTTTCAGATTTTGGATCATCTTTTATTGTGTAAACCTTATTGTTGTAAGTGTATTTCATTAGATAATGAAGTGTGGAAGGAAATCCTTTCATCTCATGGATCCATGGTCTACCCAATTGAAGATTGTATGAAATATCATGGGGCATGACATGGATGGGAGTTTGCAATACAACCTTATCATCCTTAACAGGTAATGTTATCACACCAAGCGGTTGTCTTTCCACATTATCAGAACCTTTGAATGACTAATCAATGGGTTGAATCAAAGTTTTGTTTTCTCCAATTCTATCCAAAATATTTACACTACAAACATTAATCCCTAAACCATTGTCAATAAGTTCATATATCTAATCCCAATCCTATTAATACTAGCAATTATCATCAAGGCATCATTTTTTTTTTGTGTTTCTAAAGCGGGTAATTCATTTTGATGAAATAAAATGTCCATACTAGGTGAATTCATACTCTTAATCAAAGCTACCGCATCATTTGGTTGTTAGATGAACATGACAATTGAGAGGGGGGTGAATTAGTTGTATACTAAAAAACATTCAATCCTTCAATATCATTCAAACCCTTACTAGTCCTTAAACCCTTATCATGCATTAGCAGAATGTAAACATATGAAACAGTAATGAAAACACATCCAAACACATAAGAACACTAGATTTACGTGGAAAACCCAAGAAGGGAAAAAACAAAAGGAGGATTAACTCACATATATATGACTTGGAACACCGAATACAATTAGGCTCACTACCCAAAACAACAAGAAAGGCTCACTTCCAAGAAGAATAGAAGAATATTGTTACAAAGAGATTCACCATCTCAATACAACAAGAGAAATACACCATTGAAACTTTATGCCATCCACAAACTTTGTCTCCTTGCCTCCAACAACTTCAAGCACACTGAAAATGTAGACCCTTCTACTCACTGCATCAAAGTCATAGGCATTAAGATCATACTTAGATCACTACACTTAACCAAGTTTTCATATTTTGCACACCTTCTAAAGATCTACACTCATCTCAAATAACTTACCTTATATTTATACCATCCATGACCTAAATAATCTCAATTAGACTGACCTTAATGAAACATATACACCTAAAACATGCAGTTCACTAAAATACATCAACACCAAACACCTCCATGGTGGAAATAAGTGAAGGATGAAAACACCAAGGGTTAACTAGGACCCAAATATACATCACCACACTATTCAACACATCCACAATCCATGAGGTACCTTCGTAAATAGCACTAGCATGCTAGTTTGGCCAAACCTGAACTAACACTACAAGCGACCGCATACATGCTTCTTTAGGTCACGTGGATCACACAAAAACACTTCACAACATCCACACAACATCTGAAAATATTCCAACATCATCAAAATATATTGCAACTCACAACCACTTAAAAATGAGAACACCATCATTCTGTGCAACCAAACAAACCGCTACAAAACACAACTTAGTAACCAACCTTATAGAACACCTCAACACCTAAAACCTCAACAGAAGGAAGTTACAAACAATATAAGCATGTTACCAAATCTGCAAGATAAGAGACCTTACTATAGAGAAATGCAGAGTAATCTCATTTCTCCTAGACAACCTTCTATATAGACAGATAAATTGTCAAACACAAATTTCACTATTGTACAATCCAAAATCTAACACTCTAGATATAGAATCTCTAAACACCTTTGATAATCATATATAAACCACACAAGCACATCTTCAACCATGAAGAAATGCAGAGCACAACATTGAACATACTTGTGTCACACTATACACTCTTTTATTCAAAATTTCTCAAACTAATTTGGAAACCAAGTGAACTTACTACTACATCACAACCATACAAGACATCAATAAAAATACTAATGAAAACACCACAACACCTTCTTATCAACCACAATGCATCCATACTAGCACAAACACTTGAAACCGTCAACCATCTCCATATTGTTGACATCAATGACCAACTATTGACATCAATAATAATACCATCAAAATACTTGCAACAATATCCCCTTTTGTCATTGATGACAACACCAACATTCTGAAAAACCATCAACAACAAAAGCAACCAACAACAACTCTGCAATAAGCAACACTCCCCATTACTGGGGCATCTCTCCACTCTTCACACTCTCTCTTTTACCAAACTCCTTCAACAAACTCTCTCCCCTTTTGACATCAATGACAAAGGGCCATAAACTTATCCAACTCTCTTTCTTGAATTGAACTCTTTTTTTCTCCCCCTTTGAGAATACTCAAAGGGTAACACAAATCATCTACATATTTCCCTTCAGGCATTTGTATACACCACTTTAGACAACATTTTCAACACCAACAAGAAGTTTCCCTCTCTCTCTCTCTCTCCACTACACTCATTTTTTTGCATTCTCCCCTTTAGAGGTACGCAATATGCTCAACAAAAATACTACATCAACCAACAACAATACTACCTACTCCCCCTAAGAGGTAGCCTTCAACATCAATCTAGGACCAAGAATGTATCTTGAATGCTCACCTGGACAGATGTACCAACTTATGCATCTATTTGGAAGAAGGAGGGGCAATAACCCCTAACTTCTCTTCGAGATACTCAAAAGTATATTTAGGAAGAGCCCTGGTGAAAATATCTATAACTTGGTATTTTGTAGGCACATACTCCAACTTCACCTCATTCTTTGCAACTTTGTTTCTTAGAAATTGATACTAGATAGAGATATGTTTTGTTCTTGAATGCATTACTGAGTTCTTTGAGATATTGATATCACTTACATATTATCACATAAGATAGAAATAGGTTCATCGTACGATACTCTAATATCCTTAAAAAATTTATTCATTCACAAAACTTGTGTGCAACATGATGTTGTTACAATATATTCTACTATATTAGATAATGAAATTGAATCCTATTTCTTACTCAACCAAGAAACCAATATTCTTCCAAGAAAGAAAGCACCACCACTTGTACTTCTTCTATCATCTATACAACCTTCCCAATCTGCATCTGTATATTCACTCAAGGAGAAATCGGTATCCCTAAGATACTAGAAACCATAGTCTAAAGTTCCCTTCAAGTATCTAAATTTCCTCTTCATTGCTATAACATGAGATTCTCTGGGATCTTCATTAAATCTTATCAAAAGAAAAACTGCATGCATGGTATTCAGTCTAGTAGCAGTTAGATATAGCAATCCACAAATAATTGATCTATATTTGCTTTGATCAACCTTAGGAGATTCATCATTCTTGCTCAACTTGCAACCAATAACCATAGGAGTACACACCGGTTCAAAATCCTCCATTCCAAACTTTTTGAATATTTCCTTGACATATTTTGACTGTGAAATGAAAACAACTTTTTCTAATTGAATGATTTATAATCCAAGTTAGAAATTCATCTCCCTACACATTGACATCTCAAACACTTTCTACATTTCATTTTAAAACTTATTGTACATACCTTCATTTCCCCCAAAGATAATGTCACCCACATGCACTACCACAATCAAGATTTGTTCTCCTTCAACCTTGAAGTAAAGTTTGCTATCTGTAGTACCTTTCATGAATCCTTTCTGCAACAAGTACTTTTCTAACCTTACATACCAAGCTCTAGGAGATTATTTGAGTCCATACAATGCCTTATTTAACTTGCATACCATATCAACATCATCTGATAATTAAAATCCTTCCAATTGTTCAATGCATACCTCTTCTTCCAACTCACCATTCAAGGATGTAGACTTTATATCCATCTAATATACTTTGAAGTTTTTATGTGATGAAAAATCCAAAAACATTCTAATGGCTTCCATCTATTCCATTGGAGTAAATGTCTCCTCAAAATCTATTCCTTCTACTTGTGAGTAGCCCTTACACATAAGTCTAGTCTTGTTTTTGACAACTTTTCCATCCTCATTCAGTTTGTTCCTGAATTCCCACATAGTTCCTATCACATTCTTGTTTGCAGGTCTTGGGACCAATTCCAAAGTTTGACTCTTCTCAATTGTTTCCAATTCCTCTTTCATAGCCTTGATCCAATTCTAACCTTTGCATGCCTTAGTTAAAGTTTTAGGTTCCACCTTTGAAAGTAAACAAAATTTTACCTATTCCTTTTTTCTAGCTACTTTTCTTCTTGTCAACACACATTTTCTCTTATATCCTATGATCTTATTTTTAGAATGGTTCTTCTGCACATACTTAGGAGTCTTATGGATCTTTTCAGACCTTCATCTTCAACTGCCATCTCTTTTTCCTTCTCTTCATCCGTTTCTTCTTCATTGCAAGGGGATTCATCAAATTCATATCCTTTTATTAATATTGAACTATGTAGTGGTTATTCATCCAACTTAACACTCGCACTTTCAACAATATTCTTCAACCTTTTATTATAGCATCAGTAAGATTTGCTTCTTGTAAAGTATCTAAGGAATATTCCTTCAAGAGATCTTGCATCAAACTTTCCTAAGTTTTCTTCATCTCTTTTGATATAGCATATGCTTCCAAAAGCTTTGAAATACTTTATAGTAGGAGGTTTACCATACCATAACTTAGAGGGAGTCTTTAGACTATTCACTCTTGCTTGACCTCTATTAAGAATGTAGACTACAGTATGAATTCCTTCTCTCCAATAGACATCTGGTAGATTTGATTCCTTCATCATTGTCCTAGCTGCTTCTTGAACTATTCTATTCTTCCTCTCCACAACTCCATTTTGATGAGGATTACTAGGAGCTGATTGTAATGGAGTGAATTTTCACCCCTAGGAAATTCCCCATTTACATCACCCTTACCTTAGAAAATGAAGTCCAACGATGCAATACCCACATCCGCTAACTTTCCCTATCCACCTGGTAGCTCATTTTCATGTCGATAAAGGAATTTTGTTAGGGATGTACTCACACCACATGGACGTCCATGCACCATGCTATCGTCTTGACAAGATTCCTACCTTTGGAATCCACAGAAGTGTTACATTTCTTCATTAGCGACGAAGTGTAACGTCTCTGCCTCCCTTGTCCGATACCAAATGGGTCTTTTTCCTCCTTTCCATTCAAATTTCCCAACTCTTGATTCTATCCAACTTCTTCAATCTCTTTGGATTGTAAACTGAACTCTTCATGCTCTCTTGATCAACTACACACTTTAAGCTTCATCATCATTCCATTATAGCTACAAGCTATTGGTTTCTTGGCTCCTCCACTCTGTTTGTTGCATCAACGTTGTTGTTGGAGAAATCACAAGCTCACTCCTTCCTCTACTTACCTTGAGATCACGTAGCTGTGAAGGTGATATCTTCCATTGTCCATTTCTTTTGCATCATTGTATTTATGTAGTAGCATATTGTTGCTTGTGTTATTTCTTGGTACTTCCATTTCCATACATCTCTTTATCATTTTCTACATTCGTTGCTATTTGGTTGTCCATGGAGGTGGAAACACCAAAGTAGGGGACTGATTGAGGCAGTCCTCTAAGAACAACCTTAAAATTTTCCTTGGTCTTGTGTGTGTAGGTGCTTCTTGGTTGGATTTTTTCAAAGAATCACGTTGCAAGGAGTTTGATACCACTTTCTCACTTCCTTTGTCAATTCGAGAGTAGTTTAGCTAAAGTATTCTTCTTGTTATACTTAATTTTTGTATCTTTTCTATTATTTTGTCACAACATATAATTCCATCAGTCAAGATGTTAGTTGTATTTCTAGTGTTTTAATTTGTCTCTTAGACCTTCTATATCTATGGACGCTAGCGCACCGCTGAGACACTAGCATTCCTCACTAGAGTCCATACCCTGCGCTACTGTCCTTAGATAAGGAGCTATCTGAGAAATAGGTTTGACTTTGGAAATCACTTCATTTCACCTTTTGAAATTTGAGTTATGAGAAGGGTGATCCCACAATAGTGGTTTACATTTTTTGGGCAAACTTGACATTGAACTAATTTTTTTAAACTAAATCTTCACTTTCAGGCACCTATAACTACTAAACCACGAGGAATTTGAAGATGATGAAAACTAGTGATTTATGACACTTTTTATTTAGATTCTAAATATATATATTTTTTAAAAATTGGAATCATATTGCATTTATTTTTCCATCTCCATTGAAAGCTAGTTTTTAAAAGTAAACACCATTTTTTAAGAATGATGCTCATTTTAAACAACATAACTTATTTTCTATGAAGGA
This sequence comes from Sequoiadendron giganteum, assembly GCA_007115665.2. Taxonomy (NCBI): domain Eukaryota; kingdom Viridiplantae; phylum Streptophyta; class Pinopsida; order Cupressales; family Cupressaceae; genus Sequoiadendron; species Sequoiadendron giganteum. The sequence goes on from CM021102.1 coordinate 316,486,707, forward strand.
TAAGATTCTATTTTTTCTGAATTTAGATTTGTAACTATGATATCTAGCATGCTCATTTGGTTTAATGGTGTTTTATTAAATATTTTTTCTTAGTTAAGTTTTGAAGTCAAACCAATTATAATTTAGACATAGGTGAAACGTATACAACATAACTTTTTTTGTATAGATCAAAATTCATTTTTTTTTTTTTGTTGGATCAAGGACATCAAACCTAGCACAGGCATATTTTTCAATTTTTTTTTTGGTAATCTACTATTTTTCCACATGTGTAGAACAAAGAGCTTGATGTTCGGTGAAAAACCTACATTCACAAGAAATACAAAATAAATATAATAGTCAAATTAAATATATTTAAAATTATAATTTTTGGGAAGCTTATAATAAGGACTAGATATTTACAAAATATAAATTTTAAATGAATTCATTTGATCCCCCAAAAGGTAAATCAAAAGTGGTTTTTTATCAACATTTTGATAGGTGTAAAGGAGACTCCACTATAGGTATGGTTTAAAACTTGCGGGGTTCTATCCAAGGGGTTTTGATCTAAGGTGGTTTGATCAAACTATCTTCAATTAGAATCCTTTAAATGGAACATTTCAAGGCTTAAATCATTTTATTTTTTAAAAATATTTGATTTCAACAAAAATCAGGATGTCCCAAAAAGTGTAAACCACTATTGTGGGATTTCCTAGAAGGACAACAACAACCAGATTGCTCTTACTTTTTAGCCTTAACATCTCAACCCATTTCAATTCATTTAGCAAAGCTCTAGGTAGATTAGGGTAGATTGTTGTTTAGGACTCTCCTATGACATGTAGTCTCAGAGTAACCAGTCCCCCTCATCTACATTTTGGTGAACGCGACATGAACTGTTTCTATTTTACATCTAGGTATCAAAGAACCTTTTCTCATTTTCTAAGTGTGTTGTAGGTTTATGTCTTGCAAGGCATATAGCCTTGCAACATAACTAATAACCCCTAGCATCGTATTTAGAGGGGATCCTAGATATTGGGAGGTGAGATTTAGATAGGTCATCATTTGATTTTTGAACCTTTGGAATATTCTGAGGAAGTCCTCTCAAAGCACATAAACATGGTCTCTTTTATACATCTCCCTATTTCTTAGCTTGTGAATGAATCACTAGGTATAACTTTCACATCATAGGATCTACCTATGAACAAAGAGCCTTCTCCTTTATACCTTCTCGTTCGCATCAATGAGAAGATTGTAACTTGTGTTCCAGTTGATCGCATGTGTCGTGTGAATGTTATAACATAGGAGACTCTGCTAATAGGTTTCTTACATAAGGGTGGGTATGATGAATAAAATATCACAATACATACATATGAAAAACTCTCAGTCCCTCCAATTGGTTCCATCAGTTTCTCAATCTTGGTAGGACCCAAGATTGTAAATGCTCCTTTTGATATGATTCCAGATTTAGACTTATTCAGGGTGAAACTAGGAATCCCATGGCTAGTTTCCATGAATGCAGTCACTTTGGTAATTCATAAGTGTTTAAAGTTTTCTCACGAGGGATTTGTGCACATTATGCACAACACCAGGTACCATTGGTGTCGTGCGGGGCTACTCATTAGGTCACTTTTGGCTTGCCCCGGTCACTCCACTTCCCATGAGGATAGACTTGTATCACACCCATGTCAAATATAAGATCGGGGGCATAACATCGAAGGTGACCTACCCTATCTCCCCTTACGCTATTTCAATTAAAGGTTCTATGATTGTGTAGTAGTAGGCTACCTCCTACTCTCAACAAAAGGGGAAGGGGAAGCCTGCTCACCCCCAAGAGCCTTCCTCTCTTCTTTTGCTATTCCATCCATTTCTATATCTATCCCTATTGTGGCACCTTCAGTCCCTGCTCCCATGCCTCATGTGGGGAGTCCAATGGTGCCCGCTTGGTGGAAGGCCAACTGTCAAGTATTTGAATTTCCTATCTTTCCCACGGTGTCGAGGCCCATTATTTATGGCAAGGGGAAGGGCCCTCGTGGAGTTGCCCCCGCATCTTGGCCCCCATAGCCTCCTAGCGCTCTTGCCCCTCAGGAAATGAATATGAAGAGGCCAATTGTTGTGGTGCTTGTGTCTACGTCTCCACCTGCCACCATTTTCACTCCTATGCTTCCTACTCCTACTCTCATCCAGGAGGCTACCCTTCCAATGATAATAGTTGTGGAGGAAACACCTATGACAAGATAGGAGCCTCTCGTTCCTTCTCAAGCAATGACTTCTAGTTCTCAGAGTCGACAAAATTGGATTGCATGTAAGCATAAGCACTAGAGAAAGGCTCTAGCTACTGAACAAGCTACCTTGCAGAAGGCAAAAGGGGAGTCTACAACTCTTGTTTTGAAATTTCCTACTATGCCTCCCTCCTCTGCTCCTTCCACTTTAATTCCACTCACCTTAGTTTTACTTTTGGCTCCTCTCATGAATGTTGATGAACCTCATCCCAAAAGGATGCATTTTTTCATTTCTCTGTTAGTGGAGCCCCCTCTTTTGATGTCCCTTCCAGACATCCCTCCATTTTCTCAACCCATGGACATACCAAACACCATGATGCTGTCCACTGTGTCTCTATCCTCTTCCTCCTTGCCTCTTGGTTCTTCTATGGGGATTTTAGATCCTTCACTAAAGAATAAGTTGGAGGTCAACCTCACTTCCAGTGGAGGTAAAAATAGGGGATCACCTTCTTCAGAAGGGAGTTGTACTTTGGTTTGCACCATCCTTATCATAGAGGCGGCCTCGACATCTCCTATGTTTGTCACTATCCCTCTTGGCGAGGTTGAATGTGGATCTCAGGTGCCTCCTTCCTCTCCTACCTAGTTAACACATGACACTCAGTTAAGTGCATGTTTAACTTAGTTGATGATGTCCCAACTTTGTCAGCAATCTTTGAGAGATCGATGAATTTTACCTCATAAGAGTTGAGTGAAAGAGACCTTGAGGGGCCTTCTTCCTTATCTCTTGTTGTAGGAGATTTGAAGGGTGCTCCCCTTGCTATCTCGCCCTTGTAGGATTGTTCACCCTCCCCATATGATGATCTAGATTGGGAGAATGATGACCTCCTGGTTGATGAGGACTAGGGGAGTACCTCTTATTTATCTATATATTAGAATTGTGTGTGTGCATTTTGTTTCCCCCATGCTTGTTTTTATGTGTTCCTCGAGGACCCTTGTCACCCTTGTAGGTGCTTGGATACAAGAGTGATTTTTTTTCATAAAATTCCTCTATATGTTTCATCATTCTTCTATATGTTGTAACTTGATTTTTGACAATTGGGGATGATGCAAAGGCCTCCCTTCCATGTTGACCTAATTTTTTATTTTATTTTGTATTCATGTGCTCTTCTTCAAATCTGGGAACTTTGGGGACTGATGATATTTTGTTCACATATATATTACAGGTTACCTATAAGAACTGATCTAACCCCAAACTCCTAGATCCCCCTATCTCTTGATTTCCTCTTCTTTGCTTGTTCCTCATTTTCTTTATTTTCTCTTATTTCTCTTTCTACTTGTTTTGTGATGTGGTGCTTATGTGTTGTCCCTTGTATGTGCGACGCCATTTCTACTTTTACATCTAGCCATGTCTTATAGGCCACAACATCACTTTCTCTTCTTCCTATCCTTAGGATGCCACACGCTCCTTCAGTTCGCACACACCATCCTAAGGGGGGCTACCACTTATTTGATTTTCCATAAGGTGATTTCGGTGGCCAACAAATCCCTTACTGATAATTTTACACTTTTCAAAAATCACATCCTTCAGTAAGGATCCCTTAGTAAGATTCTCTTTTGAAAACAAATTTATCGCAAAAAGAATAAGAAATCTTACCTTCAAGAAGGCCATTCTTTTTATTAGATTCCTTGATGAAAGAGATATTTCAAAAGGATTCCTTGATGATAGGATCATTTGCAAAAAAATTATGATCTTCAATCAGAGTGTCCCTTCGAATGGGCCCCTTGCTATCTTGAGGGTTCCCAAGGGACCCCTTTGAAAGCTTCTCCTTCAATTGTTTTCTCTATGATATGACTATATGTCTGCATGAGTTTTTCTTGCCTAACATGTTTTATCTATAGCTTAAAATGTTGATTTGCAAGATCAAGAACCTATAAAGTTGCTTTTACAATCAAGCTTTGAGGACCGAGCACCTTGTTAATCTTTCCTTGTAGGACCAAGTACTTGTAAGGACCAATCAGACTCTATGGAGCCTTTCATTTTCAAACCCCCAAGACGAGAACCTGTGGCACCTCCTTTGCAGAACCAAGCACTTGTAAAACACTTTCTTTTTGTAGGACCAAGAACCTATAGAATCTTTATTCACTTTCTATGGGAGGGTGATCCCACAATAGTGGTTTACACTTTTTGGCCAAACTGGACACTGAAATTATTATTTTTAACTAAATCTTCACATTTGGGCACCTATAGCAGCTAAACCATGAGGAATTTGAAGATGATGCAAACTAGAGTCTCATCACATTTTGTCTGTAGATTCTAAAATATATTTTTAAAAATATTTGGAATAAGATTGCACTTCTTTTTCCATCTCCCACGAAAACTAGTTTTTTTCAAAAAACAACATTTTTAAAAAGTGACGCTCACCGTATACAACATAAGTTTTTTTGTATGAACCATAAAATTCTAATTTTTTCAAATTTAGATTTGTAACTATGATATCTACAACTTTTATTTGGTCTCATAGTTTTTTATTGAATTATTTTTCCTTAATAGAGTTTAAAAGTCAAACCAATTGTAATTCAAACATAGGTGGACTGTATACAACATAACTTTTTCTGTATGCATCAAAATTCAATATTTTTTTCTAAATGGATCAAGGACATCAATACGGAACACAAAAATATTTAAAAAAAAATTATTTTGATAATTTGCTATTTTTCCACATGTGCAAAACAAAGAGCTTGATTTTTGGTGAGAAAACTATGTTTAATAAAACTTAAAAAAAACATACATAATAAAACAAAAGATATTAAAACTATATTCATGGGATAGCTCATTTCAAGGAATACCATAATAAATTCAAATAAATTTTAAATTATTTCATTTGATCCCCCAAAAGGTAAATCAAAAGTGATTTTTTATCAGCATTTTGATAGGTGTAAAGGAGACTCATTTATAGGTATGATTTAAAACTAGCGAGGTTCTATCCAAGGGGGTTTGATCTAAGGTGGTTTGATCAAACCCTCTTCAATTGGAATCCTTAAAATGGAATTTTTAAAGGCTTAAATCATTATATTTTTTAAAAATATGTGATTTCAGCAAAAATCAGTTCCTCTCAGAAATTGTATACCAACTTTGTGGGATCACCCGGGACCAAGCACACATGGAGCCAATTCTCTAGGACTGAGCACTTACAAAGATTTTGTTCACCTTCTACAGGATCGAATACCTGTGGAGCCATATTTCTCTCTTGCACATCTGAGCATGTTAGATTGTGGTCTACTTCCTTGACGATTCAGGTATATGCACTTCAACAGGTTCTTTCTACTTTACTTTGTATTCGATGACACGTATGCTTGCTAAAGTGTGGGAAAAATGTAATGGAGTGAATTTGAACCCTTAGGGAAATTCTCCATTTGCATCACCCTTACCTTAGAAAATAAAATTCAATGATACAATACCCACATCCACCACCTTTCTCTGTCCACCTGATAGCTCATTTTCATGTTAGTGGAGGAACTTTTTTAGGGATGCACATACATCGTATGGACATCCACATGTTGTGCTAATGTCCTAACAAGATTCATAACTTTGGAATCTATAGAGGTGTTATGTTTCTCCATTAGTGATGAAGAGTAACGTCTCTACCTTCCTTGATTGACACCAAACAAGTATTTTTCCTCCTTTCCATTTAAATTGCTAAATCTTGTTTCTATTTGATTTCTTCACTCTCTTTGGCTTCTAAACTAAATTCTTCATGCTCTCTTGATCAACTACACACATTAAGCTTCACCATCACTCCATTGTAGCTGCAAGCTACTAGTTTCTTGGCTCCTCCATTCTATTTGTTGTGGTAGTGTTTTTGTTGAACCTACAAGCTCACTCCTTCCTCTACTTTCATTGAGAGCATGTAGTTGTGAAGGTGATATCTTCCATTGTGCATTGCTTTTGCATCATTGTATTTATGTAGTAACATATTGTTGCTTGTGTTATTTCTTGGCACTTCCATTTCCATATATCTCTTTATCCTTTTCTACACTTGTTTCTATTTGGCTATCTATGGAGGTGGAAACGCCAAAGCAGGGTACTAACTGAGACAGTCTTATAAAAACAACCCAAACATTTTCCTTGCTCTTGTGTGTGTAGGTTCTTCTCAGTTGGAGTTGTTCAAAGAATCATGTTGCAAGGAGTTTGGTATTGCTTTCTCACTTCCTTTGTCAATTCGAGCGTAGTTTAGTTAAAGTATTCTTCTTGTTATACTTCATTTATGTACCTTTTCTATTATTTTGTCATAGAATAAAATTCCATCAATAAGAATATTAGTTGTATTTCCAATATTTTAGTCTATCTCTTAGACCTTCTATTCGTACAAATACCAGTGGACCGTTGAGATGCCAACGTCTTGTACTGGAGTCTATACCCTGCATTGCCATCCTCAGATAGGGACTTGTTTGAGTAGCAAGTTGGACTCTGGAAATCATCTTGTTTGACCCTCTAAAACATTCGGGTTAGCAAAAGGACAACAACAACTAGATTTCTCTTCCTTTTCAACCCTAACATCTCAACCTCTTTCAATTCATCTATCAAAGCTTGAGGTATATCAAGGCAGCCTATTGTTTAGGACTCTACCATGACTTGGAGTCCCAGAGCACCTGGTCCCCCTCCTCTACACTAAAAAATGCCTCTTTATTGGAGGTGAACTCACCACCTCTGTCAGACCTTAAGCACTTGATTTTTACATCCACTTCATTCTCATCCATAGAATTAAATACTTTAAACTTATCTAGAGGTTTTTATTTTTCTTTAAGAAATGTCACCCAAGTTATTCTAGAGTAATCATCAACCAATAGCATGAAATACTTGTCACCATGTGAGCTTCTTAGTATGGTAGGTCCACATAGGTCTGTATACACCAACTCCAAAGGACCTGTAGTAGATCATTCCTTAGTCTTGAACATCTTTTTTTTTTCTTTCCAAGTTGACACTCCTTGCAGATTGTATTGATAAGCTTTGTTATCATTGGATGATCTCTCAGAACATCAATAGAGTTGATCTTCACTAGGCTATCAAAATTGATATGACCCATTCTTCTATGCCATAGCCAAATTTCATAATTTATTTGAGACATAAAGCATTTAGCACCACTACTTTTGAGTTGAGAAACATTACCTTCTATTCTTGTCCCTACAACAAGAAAATTACCATATCTTCCTTTTTTGATTTAATGACCATCATCCTAAAACGTAGGATTATATCCTCTACTACACATTTGTCCCACACTTAGAAGATTATGCCGGAGAGCCTTGACATAAAGAAATCATCTGTTTTATGCTTGCATCAAAATTAATTGAATCTTTTCCTCAAGTCTTAATAGATGTATCATCACCAAACCCAACAACACCACCATCATACTTTTGAAGTTTAACAAAATCTTATCACCTGTCATATGGTTTGAGTATCCACTATCAATTATCTAGTAATTTCTTTCTTCTATTGAATGAAAATTAGTCACCATAGTTCCTTCAATGTTGTGACATGTTACCAAAGCACTTTCCTTCACATTGTTAGAATAGTTTTCTATTGCACCATTTAATAATAATACTAATACATAACTAATTTTAAGTTATGATTAATTGATTAGGTATGCTTGATGAGGTTGGTTATCTACCAACCTTTCTTTGTATTTATTGATGCTCACATGATTAATCAAATCACTCAATTTTCTCTCATGATTTCATCATGGTATTAGAGCATTATCTTTTCTGATCCTGTGTAGTAATATGGGAGTTCTGAAAAAACAAGTTCCTTGGAGGTGATTGCGACTCTATTGCTTGTAGGTGATCGTGGAGTAAATCATGGTTCTTTTTGGAGGTGATCACAACTCTACTGCCTATGCGGGATGATTAAATTTTTTATTGAAGACATGCCTGTTGGTAATAGTGCCGAAGGTCATTTTTTTGAAGAGATAGAGGAATGAAATAAATCTTGATCACTGCTTGGAATATAGGACTCCTGAGGAGAATTTCTTGAGCGTTGTCACCATTGTTCTATTTGAAAGAGCATTGGTAGAAAGGAGGTATTCTATCCAAAAGTGGCATTGGTGAATTTATGCTGTAAAAAAGACATCGATATTTTCTTTTGTCAAACCGCGCATTGCCATGAGACACTCTTCAATCAGAACAAGCATTGCCGCAAGATTTTCTTCAATCTATACAAGCATTGTTGATTTTTCTTTGAGAGAAAGGCGTGCTAGAGAAACAAGAAGAAAGCTTTATGCATAAAGGATCCAACATCTTATGAATGAAACTCACAATGACGTGGTTGTTGAGCACCACTTGAGTAGTGAACGCCATGAAAAGGAGGACAACGTGATAATTTTAATGGTGCAAAATTCTTCGAGTCTTCTACAAATTTTTGTTTTTAAGTAGTAAACGAATTGTGATTTATGCATTTAAGATTCAAAATACAAAGTATTTGCAATTTTGAATTCAAATTTCAAAGCATTTGAAGTTTTTATTTTCTCAAAGATTAAAAAAAAAAAGTTTTGTCTTAGATAGGGGTCATAAGGGTAATCTAGATTAAACCAAAATGGCTCCTAGTGCATGCAAGTTTCTTCTTCTTGACTCTCAACTCTTGAAGGGTGAAAATTATGCTACCTAGAAAACCAAAGTCCAGATGCAATGAGAATTTGAAGACCTTTGGGAAACTGTTTTGGGAGATGTAACTAGACCAACAACAACTGGTGATGATCCGAATAATTTTGACAAAGCCAACCAAAAAGCCAAATTAATCATTCTGTTTAGTGTGTTAGATGAAGTACAACCTCACATTCACACTGTAACCTCTACAAAAGATGTCTGAGACCACCTCAAAATTGTTTATGAGACTAAAAACAAGAACCAAATCCTTCATCTGCAACATTAGTTACATTGTCTCTAAATGCAAAATAGTGAGAAGGTAGAATATTTCCTTAGAAGAGTTTCCAAACTTAGAACTACACTCCAAGTGTTAGGGGAATAAGTCATAGATGAATCTCTTGTACCAATCATCTTGAGAGCACTGCCCCCTTCGCTTAGAGTGTATATAATTTTTTTAAATGTGGCACATAAAACACCCTAATTTGAAGAACTAGTCAACTTGCTTCAATAGGAAGAAGAAATGTTTTTTGTTACCGATAATACAATTGGGCCCTTGCAGCAAAACAAAAGGGAAAACAACTTGATCATTGAAGTGGTCCACCAAAATAGTCAAACCAAAGCCAGGACAACTCTTCTAACAAGAAAAAGAAATGACTCATTTATGGTAAAAAGGGTCACGAACTCAAAGAATGTTGGTATAAATCCTATGCCAATAGCGAATCCAGTAGCAAAAAGCCACATAAATCTTTCCAAGGGGATAAGAAGAAAAATCCACAATGGTAGAAAAATCTCAACAAACAACAAGGAAATGTTGCATGTAATTCAAATGAAGAAGATTTTCTATATGCTACAGAAACAAAGGCTTCCACATATAACAATTCAGTCTGGTATGTTGATTCTAGTGCATCCAGGCATATGATAGGGGAACAAAAATTGTTTTGTGCCATAACTCCATCCAACTCAGAATTTTTAGAATTAGTTCCAACTTTTAGAACTATGAACAAGCATTCATCACTCTCCTCATTAGGATAGTCAGGTTCTTCATCATCAGATACACCATTGTCTCTTTCAACAAAATAACTCTTCTTGACAAATTTTCTCTTATGATCCTTAGGTTTGACATTTGAAACTTTGATTGGAAATTTAGAAGCATAATGACCCATCATTCCACAAGTGAAACACTTAAAGGGTAACTTAACTCTATATTTTCCAGTGCCCTTTTTCAACCTCCTTAAAATATTTTCTTCCACGTCATCAAGATCATCTAGATTTGATTCAACATGGTCCTTCTCTACTTTGTAAACCTTAAAAGTAGTTTCTTTCTTTCTAGCATCTTGAAAAAACTCTCTCAATTCATAAGAAATCAAAGCACCAAACATCTAATCTCTAAAATAATTGTGCAAATTTTGAGCTTCCTCCATAGCAAAAACTTTAGAGCTATAAGTTTTAGGAAGAGTTCTTAGTACCTTTTTCACAAATTCACTTTCTTCTAGCTTACCACCAAGACCATTGATGGTATTGAAAACTTCATCTACTCTAAGCATGTAGGCTGCAATATCTTCATCTTCAGACATCTTTACGGTTTCAAAATTTCCTTTTTAGTTTTGCATCTTTTCTTGTTTGAATTTATCATCTCCTTCATAAATGCCTCCAACTTTGTCCTAACATCTTTTGTGGATTTCAGACTTAATCACCTTTCCAAGTTCAGTGTAACAACCTTGTTGATTTTACTCAAAATAATTACCAATTTTTTAACCACAAGTGAATAATTCATGATGCCATCACATAGCAATACATTTTTTCTTCTAATTCAAAGAATATATGCACATCTAAAATATCACATACTCCAAACTTTCCATTTGCATTTATAATTGAATATTCCAATCTTTCCAAAACAATGACATATATAAAATCTCAAGATAACATCTCTTTCATTACAACTTCCATAGAAATGGATATCAAAATACATACATAGCTCCATGATATTCATTAGCACTAGTAACAAATTGTCTAGGAAATCCCTTGCAAGTCTCGTCTGCCAAATGATGAGAAGAATCACTCAAGATTTTTTTTGCCAACCACAAACTCAAATGCAGTCCCCCACACATCTTCCACCTATGGAAAGATGGCCCTACCCTTCGATGAAGAGATTGGTTGGTAAAACCCCATAATAAATAGCCTTTCTGAGCTTAGTTTTGTGCCTTACAATCTAGAACCTAATCACACAATTGCTACAACTATGAGTATGCAAATCTCAAACTAGAATTGTCTATACTGAACATAGTGAACTGACAATGTAAATAGTGGCTACTTACACTACTTTTGCCAAAGTTTCATATAAAAGTGTCATTTATTCACTGACTATTCGAGCTTTATTTATTTAATGAGCATTTATGTACTATGAATAGACAATTCCCTCCAGTGGGTAATCAACTACGCATAGGCAATTCCCTCTATTGGGTAATCATTAACCCCAAGAACGACCCATGACTATAACATTCCTACTAAGTGATTCAAATAACTCCTACTTATCAAGTAACCAAATAACATAACGTCACATCATTGAATGACTCTAGTACCAAAGGTACAATCCCAACTATAAAAGTCCCCATTCAATGGTTTATCTTTAAATGAATACATTCAAAAGTACCAATAAATAACCTCAAGTTAAAAGTACAACCTTCAACAAGAAATGACTTCATTGAAAGAATAATCATATCAATAAATGACTCATTCAAAGGTATAGTCTTAACAACAAATGAATCTATTCAAGAGTGTATTCTCATCAATAAAAGTATTCAAAAATTAGATTTTCATCAAATAAAAAGACTTCACATCAAGAGTGTAAAAAAACCAATCAAGTACAATTCCATCTCATTAGGGTATTCCCACCTATGGCTTTGATCAGTAGTAGTTCTCAAATTCAAGTGATCAAATTAATTAGTTAGGTAAATCTTTATCTTGGAATACCTCAATTCTTAGATATAATCAACAATCAATTTTCAGTCAATAATCAATTTAAGTAATGATCAAGTGATCATTCAAGTATAGACTAACAATATGGTTTGCATGCTGTCTCTTTCTATCCATGACAAAAAGTCTTCAACATTTTTATCATGTTTGCTAACCTCATTTACCTTTAGGGTTTTCCTTAACACAATCTGTTATCAAATACCAATAACCTCCTACATGTACTTATGACACATTTATCAAGCAATTTCTATACTTCCTCACTTCCAACTAAGCATTGCCTATACGTTTCCATTACATATTTCATACACATATTTATGTATACATACATACATACATACATACATATATATATATTACTGTAAGAGAGGGGGACCAACCATGTCAAGGCTTAGGGTCACAGAGAGCCAAGAGTGGAGGGTTGCCCTAACTTACCTTACTGTAAAGGGGTATTTTAAATTAGGGGATGAGAATGATGAGGACTATAAGGTCCTTCAACCAATCTGCAGACCCAAGATTTAATTTGGGGCTAGGCAAGCAATTTTTAGGTTTAACATTGTGTCTCAGGTAGCTCCCTACTCGCGGACAAAAGCGTAGTTCTAGGATGACAATGTGGTGCACTGGCGTTTGTATGGCTAGAGTACCAAAAATATAGTACAAACCATTAGAAAACTAGCTGACAGCCTAGCTAATGACTTCTAAAGGAACAAAATAGAATTATAAAGTAGGAACGATACAAATGGATGTTGTAAAACAATTTTAGATGAGAGCTAGCGTGACGAAGATAATCTCACTGAGATGCTAGTTCACCAACAAGCTCCAAAAGCATGTCCATCTGCACACAAGAAAGAGGGGAAGTGTGTTGGGGCTGTATAGGGGTCTGCCTTAGTCAGATCCTTGTTTTGGTGTTTTCACCTCCATGGATAGCTAGATAGCAACAAGAAGGAAATATATGATAAAGAATTAAGGAAAGAAAGTACATGAATAACACTACAAAATTGTAAATATCTAGTATACCAAATCATAAAGGAGAGGAGAAAAACATTACCACCTCTACCAAGAGCTCACTAGCCAATGGAGGAGAAAGAAGGTTTGAACAATCACCACAACCTCAACTGTGATGAAGGGAGGTGTTGCAAAAACTCAAGCCCACACTGCAATGGCTTGCTTTACACTTGCTTTATGAAGTTGATAGAGTGTTTTTTCTGTAATGGAGTGTTAAAGTGTTGCTTGAGGGTGAAGAGAATGCTGGAAAATGCTTGAGAATTTCTAAAATGATCAAGAACTGCTAAGAAGATGGATTGAATGAGAAAGATAGGCGTTTCAAGACCAAAATGGGAGGGAAAGAGCTATTTTTGGGTCAGCTAGTTGACACGGAGGTGTTACACTTCATGCTCAATGGAGAATGTAACATCCTTGTGGACACGAGAGGCAGGAATATGACATGGATGGTAGCACGCTACGTAGACATCTACACGTCGTGCTTGCGTCCTCGACAAATTTTCCCCCACCAACACAAAAAATAGGTGCCATGTGGATGGAAGACAACTTGCTGATGTGGAATTTCACCTTCAGATTTGGTTTTCTAAGGTGAGGATGTGTAAAAGGGGAATTTATGTAAGGGGTGCAAATTCACTCCTATACATTTTGTCCCCACTTTAGTGAGCACGAATACTAATGAGTGCTTTGGTAAAGTAGATCAAAGAGTGAGTAAGGTTAGAAATGTAGACCTAAACCATTGAGGAAGTAGACCATGATCTGGCGAGCTCGAAAGTGCATGGTAGAATAAAAAACTCCATAGCCCCGCAAAAATATGAAGCTACACAAGGTACACCAAAGGTCCTTTGACTAGTGATGGACAAATCCCACAGGATGAAAGCATCTTAGAGGCCCGTAGACCTACAAGAGGGTAACCTTCAAGATATCTCACATGAAGGAAACCCAAAAAGTAAGCATCTCATAGGCTCACAAACCTACAATATGTGCCTTATAAGCCCATAGACTTGCAAGAAGGTATCCTTCAAGATCTCTCACATGGAGGAAACCTAGAGTAAAGCACCTTACAGGATCATGGACTTGTAAGGAGACATCCCTCAAGATCTCTCGCATGGAGGGAACCTAAAGGAAAGAGCACCTTATAGGCCCACAAACCTACAAGGAGGTATCCCCCAAGATATCTCACATGGAAGAAACCCAAAGGAAAGAGACTCCACAAAGTCGAATTGGAAAGCGGATTTACATGTGCACCTACAAAGCAACATGTCTACCCACAGATAAAGCATGTAAAGAACAAAGTGGCCACGTAGGAATCAAGCAGATAGTTACACAGATTGCCGATAAATTATGAAGCTTTCAAGGGGGTCCTTCGAGAACCCAATGTAAAGAGGGGGTCCACTCAAGGGATGTGCTATTTGAAAGTGCAAGAAATATGTTCGTTCTCAAATTGATTCATCATCAAGGAATCCTTTCGAAAGATGTTCATTTCATCAAGGAATTCAAAAGGAAGAAAGTACTTCCTTGTGAGGGGAAGGTAAAAGCTACTTCCTCATCGGAGGAAAGTTCTGAAGTTCTTTCTTTTCAAACCCATGATGAAGGAAACACATTTTGTTAGGGGTCCAAGCCAAGAATGCAACTCTTCAAAAAGGTTTGTGAAGATTCTCAAGAAAAGATTTGTTGGAAAAAAAATACATTTCCTAAAAATTGAATTGTTATAGAAAAGGCGTTGTCGCGCATGAGAGGGACAACTCAAGCAAAGAAGAGAGAAAGTGGAAAAGAGCAAAAAAGAGAGAAAACAAGTTAAAAAATAAGAGACACATGGGTGATCTAATATTTTAGGGTCAGAGCTGATCATAAATATATGTATAAGTATAGTAGTAGTATATAAATGAACTATCATCAACCCCCTACTATATTAGATCGTGTGAAGAATGCACAAGAAGATAAAGTAAAAATAAAAAATTGGGTCAACATGGAAGGGGAGCCAAATGCCCCCAACGCTTTGCATTGTCCCCAATTTGTTGAAAGTCAATCACAAACATGGAAGAATGATGACACAAATAGAAGAAGGTTTACGAGACAAAAATCATGCCTGTATCCAAGCACCAACAAGGGTGACAAGGGTCATCCAGGAACATATAACATGATCACGAGGGAACAAATCATAAGAAACACACATCTATTCTAAAGATAAAGAAGGGGCCTCCCCTTAACACTGATCGACCAAGAGGTCATTCGCTTCCCACTCTAGGTCATCATAGGGGGAAGGAGGATGAGCCAACAGTGGTGAAATGTTAAGGGGGGGAGCTTCTGACCCTCCCACAATAAGGGCTAAGGAAGAAGCCCCCACAAGGTCTTCTCCGCTAAGCTCTTGTGGAGCTAGGGTCAACGACTTCGTGAAAATCATTGAAAAGGCTGAAACTTCATCCAGAGTTTTAAAAATGAACCTTACTAGAGTGCCATGTTGTACCTCAACAGATGGAGATGGTTGTGCCCGAGATTCACTGCTTGGCTCGCTGAGTGATTCAGCAGCAATGACGAACTCAGAGGAAGCCAAGACTAGTTTCGTTACCAGGATGGAACAAGTCAGTGTAGGACCACCCTTCAGAGAAGGTGGACTCCTCTTATGCCTTCATTGCTGGAAGGACCAGCCTCTACCTTCTACTCTATCGAAAGGTGCAAAATCCCCACAGATGAGGTGAGAGGTGCAAAGGAAGAGAAAGAGAAAACCACAACAAAGACCACGAAAGTGTTTCACATATCAACGGGTTTTAGAAAAGGAGAGATGTCCAAAAGGGACATCAACAAGGGTGGATCAACTGAAGGAGCGATGAAAACCTACACCCTTTTAGATTCAGGTGCACTGACAATAGGAGCCGAGAGTGATATGGAGTTTGGTTGATGGGAGGCAAAGCAAAGGAGATAGGAGGATGCAATAGGAGGTCTTGAAACAAGGGTGGCCATCTCCTCATACTTTATTTGCAAGCTGGCCCGCTCATCCGTGAGAGCCTTTTTCTAGTGCTTATGCTCATGCACAAGGTGGTTTCTACGACTCTTCGAGCCAGAGGCTAGAAGCTACAAAGGGACATAAGCCTCTTGCTCAACCATGGGAGTGTCCACCACAACCATTTCCAGTGGAGGGACAAACTCCTGGATGTGAGTGTTGGTTATTTCTTAAGAACTAAACTAATCTCTAGAAATACCTATGGACTTTACCATTTCCAATAATCAATACTCCAAGGGGTTTGGCCAATGAATGAGTGGAAGCTGCAAAACTTCTACCCCTACACTTTAGGCTTTGTAAAACCCGGGAGGGTTATCCCACAATGTATGCTCATGACCTTCACACTATAATCAAATACATTGTCAAAAACAAATACTTCTCACAAAATTTCTCAAGGTCCTAATACATTAAATAAGCTGGTAGATTGTTCATGAATGTTTTATACTTAGAGCATGAGAACATGGGACATCAACAAAAAACAACTGCAATGGTATCCATATAAAAGTTTGTAAATTTAAAGTGATTAGCTGATGAATCAACACATAAACTAAACCATGAGTACTTTGCATGAACTAGTGCCTTTATCCTAAGCACGAAGTCAAAATCAACCTATATAACAGATAAAAATTCAACAATAGCAACGTACAGTCTCAAGAGATACTACATTACAACATTCCCCCATTACATTCATAACTAATACTACTTATCAGTATCCTAGCACCTGATTTTTATGAGTTAGTTATCTCATCCAATCATTTACATTAATTCTTTGAATCAATAAGCATAAATGAAATCAAACATCCACTGGTGAACAATAGAGACAAACAAAAGACATCCAAGATTACTTTCATTCATAACTCATAAAATAAGCACAAGGAGAGACAATAGCCATGAAATTGGTATTTCTTTGTATATATTTTGCTATACTATTATCCAAATTACATACATAACAATGAGCTCTAAAACTTAAGACCAAAAACTCTAAAACATGCTTAGTATTCTCCTTACAATTCATAGTGTTAATTGTATAAACAATGAACCCCTACTTTCTGGCCCTGAATTCCTTCTTATAGAAACGAAGGTGAAAAACAAGCTTCAGGCTAGAAAATACACATGTGAAACCCTATTGGACCGTTGTAGACATCAAATATCCTCTCATTTAGTTACAATGCCTTCCCAAGAGGTGGGAGACATGTGAGAAAGTGAAAGTAGTCATCATTCGTTGTTGGAGATCAAGTCCAATTTTCAAAATGGGTACAACTAAACAGTTACCTCAAAACTTGTGCCCACACATAGAAAGTGAAAGGAAGAAAAAACATGAAGAAAATAGAAAAGGAAAAGATTAAAGGAAAAACCATGTAAGCAACCTTGTCATCAATTCAACTTTGAATAAGATGCATTATATTTCTCCATACTTTAACAAAAGCCTAATCTATACTAAATCCAGGCTATGTAGTCTATTCTCATCTATCCGTTATTCATCATGGTTGCAGACTTCAAAATTTGAAATCACTGGCCTACCACTCTTAATACTAGACCTCCCACTCCTTCCAAGTACTTTCCTTTCCATGCTAGGAATTATTCTTCAGTAGGCAAGTCAAAATTCATTACTTCATCAGTCCTATTGGGTCTCAAAAACATAGGTTTGGACCATGAGAGGTTGCCAAGATCTCACAACGCTTTTGGCCAACGAACAAGGACAATTAATGTAATTGAACCTTCTACTCTTTAGGCTCTGCTAAACCTAGGTAGGTGTACCTATGAAAGTGATGCAGACTTTGTATGATTCCTACCTATGTGATCTATCCCTAATGGTAAATTGTGAGGGATAAATGAAAGCTCGATAATTATCTCTACTCCTAATAATGTTTGAAATATGAATGTATGGATAAGATTTTATGAAATCCTAAAATGGAATTGGTATGACCAGTGCCTACTTCTATTGGGTTAATGGAGTCAAACGTGTATGAGGTGTGAGTCCTATTTCTAGATGCAACTCCAATTGTTTAACACTTTTATGAGTTTATGTCTGGCATAAACGTGAAAGGATGCAATTATCAAGTTCTTCTTACTGATCCAAATGTCCTTTTCTAAATTAGTATGATTAATTAAATGAGTTTAATCCTTCATTGAAGGAGCCAATTAACTGAACCACACAAGAGCAACAAATGTGCTTTGATAAACTAAAAATATCCTTGATATATCAATTTAAATAATAAAGAAATGACAACCTTAGAGACAATCGGATAATATTTTTGATAAATTCAATAAACAACTGACACCATAATTGGATCACCAAATTTATGCATTCTTCTCCATTATATAATTTGAAAATATTTTACAATATACATCATCATATTTTTCAGCAACTGCTCACCCTATCCAACTACTGGTAACTTCCTAAATCTAATACCACCTACCTTGTTTTTTTTTGATGGTTTATTTCATCTTACATATATACTTTATTATTTTTAGGGTTACAACCTATCACAACATCCGTTCATTGCAGCTCTTTATTTGATTAATCTTGCAAAAATAAAATATTTAATTAGGTGCCTTTGGCAAAATTAAATATTTTAAATTTAATCTCCATTTTGCATCTTCATGAAAAATAATAACTATCCTCTTTCAGTCACCCATATTATAACCCCTTTTGATGAAAATTAATCTTTCTTGTTTCTTTTGCTTGCAATTTTCACCCATTAAATAAAAATAATCATCTGGCTTATAATTCCTTCGGTGAAAAAATACCCTTGCTCGGTTGAAATACTTCACCTGATAAATTATTCTTTAGGTAAAATAATTACCCATTACAAAACTTAATTAACCTTTACTTTCCTCCATGAAATATTTTACTCTCAATTAAAACATTCTTCAAGTAAAATAATTACCTTTCCTTTTGTGAAAATATTTTGAAAATACTACATAGCTTCATTTCACGCAAGACAAATTATTTACCTTGCACATTTATTTTAATGTTTTAACTTAAATAATATTTCTTCCATAGTCTCCAATCTTCTCAAAGTATTCACCACATTTATTATTCTTTTTATTTTCTTTTGACCACATGTATTCGGGTATCGGGGTAACATTACTTTATTGGGAGACTTCAAATAACTCTTACCGATACGAGATCTCCTGCCGATATATTTCCATCGGCGTGACTTGCATAGTCGGAGAGACTTGCATGTTTTCCCATTGACTTTAATTCTCTTGCCGATAAGTTTTTTCATCGAAGTGACTTGGATAGTCGAAGAGACTTGAGAAATTTGTGCCGATAATGCATATCTCCCCGATGCATTTTCCCATGTTAATTTTACAAACAACACTGTTGAATGAAGAACTTCATCTGAAAATACCAAAGAAAAATTTGAAATCCACGGTTCCATCCACCATTTTCACCAATATCTCAAATTTTTGTCCATCATTTAGCTTAAAACATTTTGCATCTTCTTGAGGATGATCCTTAATTCGGTAGCTTCCCGCAACACGTCTAGTGGTTATTAAAAATGCCATATTCTGTAACCTCCTTATTATATGATCCATGATTCAAGTAGCAAAATCCTCCTTTGTAGCAAACTCCCCAATCCAAATCTCTTAGGATCCAATGCCTTTGATGTGTTTAAGCACCAATTTGATGAATGTAGAAGAGAATTCAATTGATTTATCGGCTACCAGCATAATGAAATTTGTTTATGGATTTTATTGAATGCCTCCATGGTATATATGAACTTTGCCTAACATCAACAATACTTCTGTTTATTATGCTTTGATGGATATCCACCTGTTGTTCCAAATTTATTTTAAAACATATCAAATGTTTTAAAATTTATGTTATTTAAACTTTAGATTTTAAGGAAATTTTTTCAATTTCGGTTGGAGAGTAAACAAAGTAATTTCACTGCGGCAACACAGAGCATCCTGGAGTTATGAAAATTTTCAAGGGACTTTGATCAATTAGTTTGGAAGTGGGTTTCTGACAAATTTTGAACAACTCGCCAGATTGAGGTACTTCCTTTGTAAACTGGCCATGCCGAAGCATGTAGTGAGAAAAATGAAAGTTTAAAATAGTGCACCAAATGACCATGGAATCCAATGAAATTGGAAATTGCAAACATTTGAGGTCAAAAAACTAATTGGGTCATCCTTAGAATTTCACAATTTGTAACTTTTTGGAGTGCCAAATCTAACCCGGGAGCAATCGCAAAACAATTAAAAAGCATATCAGGACTGTTCTGAAGACCATGAAAATGAACATATATGTTGAGTTGTGATAGGAGAATATGCTCATCAAATGGTTTGGCATGAAGTTGTCAAAATTGAAAACTATAAATTCCCAAAGTTGTTTATTCAACATTTTCTGAAAATTGCACCTGTCCAACTCAACTGAAACTCACCAACTTGCTATTTTTTGGAAATATTAAATCACTTCCTGTGAATCCATAACTTTGGGGATTTATTATTTTAGGTGTGGTGAATATGTGTGCAATATGGTTTCTCTTCAATCTTCTTCCTTTACAAGATATTAAATATCAAACTTGACCACTTTATATCTGTGTGGAAATGCAGTCATCAAACTGTGTGAAATCATTATGCTTTTGGCTTTGAAAAAATACCAAACTATGTCGTGAAGCTCTGAAAATTGACATGGAGGTACATCAAGATAGGGAGAATCTAGAACATTAATCGTTTTGTTTTGAAACCCTTTCAATTTCTTAACATTTATCCCCAAAGTTGATCATTTTAATAGAATCTTCACTGTTCTGACAATAGATTTTCTCAAAAACCCTTCAACATGTTGCTTTGAAACTTTTTCAAATTTGATTGTATGAAGCTGAAAATTGATGTGCACACTCACATATGTTAGATGAACACACCTGCAAGATGGCATTGCATGAAAATGACCAGATTCAAAATTATGATTTTTCACAATGTGCTCTTTGGGCCACTTTTTTAACTGAGTTTCTAAGTGATGTATTAGACATGACACCTTCCAATTTTGCAAAATTTGAAGGTTCCAACAGTGGCTCCGTCTAGGGATGTATACCCCCTATGCGTATAGCAAGAATCCAGGCCTCTGGGAGAGCAGACCAAGAGTTTTATTTACTAGGCAGCAGATTGAAATTGTTTTCTGTCATGAAATGATATGGTTTCTTGAAAAACCTCACCCAACTGATGGCCAAGGCCACCGAAAAAGGAAAGCCACTATCTTCCCCTGTCATACACCTTGTTTTGTTGTTATCTTATCGAATTCCTCCTAAGAATATTTATGTAATCTACCATGCTATTGTTATTGAATATTTTTAGAAAGTCATTATGTTCAGCTTGACTTATTTTCATTTCACCCTTATGCAATTCATCATATGATAAACCTTTGTTACCTTCATGACACAAAGTGTATCTACATCCAATGGAACATTCATAAGCTTGCTCATTATCACATGTTACTGAATGATCCTACAGTTGTATTGGGACCTGAAAATCTGAATGCTTTCCATGGAAATCAATAATTTCTGTCTCAACATCTTTTGAAACAATCAAATTACTTTCCATTTCTTTCCTATAACCATTTTGCATTGACACACACATTTGATCCATACAGTTATCCTCACACATACTTGAATCAACAAATGCTGAATACTCATCATCAATAACATGCAAACTAGTATCTTTCTTTTGTAGGCAAAAATTATTTAAGTCACATACCTCTTCTTGGACATAAATGGATTCATGATCAGCTTTGAAAATTTCCTCATCACCGTGAGAGATGCACCTAGAATTATTTGAATCACTACATATTGTATTCTCACTATCAAAGCAAATGTAGGCTAGACCGAAAACTTCAGAATCATCGTTGTGTGCATATTTCTGATATTCAAAAGTTAACAAATCTGAAACTTGCTCCTTGCTGAGTGAATAGGTCTCTGCTTCCATATCTTCTATCATGTCTCCAACCTCTTGATCTTCATGAGAACTGAAAACATCTCCTTGTTGTGAATCAAGATTCATGTGGTTTTCCTCAAACTTGTCTTCATTGTGGCATGATACACAATTCACTTCTGTTTTAATTTCCAATTCATCAACACAACGATTTCCAGCATCACCATAGTTATTCTCTTCACATGCTGATGTACTCTCGTCTTCATTTGAGAATGTTTTATCCTCATCATGGAGTGATTTCAAAAACACAATGAAATCATTCTTAGGCACATCTTGGTAGGGTGTCATTTCTGATCCTTCTATTATTTGATCACACAATGGTTTTGAAAAAAATTCAAAACCATTTTCAAGTGTGCAATCTTTTTGTTCATCAATCATGTCCTCATGTTTATCTGCCATAGATCGATATGTCATGTGTTCTTTGTCAAGTGGATTTGATTTTTTATTGACCTCTTCTATATTTTCATCATCTTGGCCCTCATAAAAGCTTTCTCCCATGAATTCTTACTCATCATCAATTGTGTCATCACGGTGTTGGTCTAAGAATGAGGGCACAATTTATTCACCTCTGCTTGTTTTATCACCAATATATTCCTTATGAAGTGTATCTTCAAGAACATCTTCATCATTATAGTCCTCATCCAATATGTATGATTGACCACCTATATCATCACCATCTTCCAAATCTGAAGAATCGTCATTGGAAATCTCAATTGCACATTTATCCTCCATTGGCTGCATTATTTGATCATTCATGATATCACTATTAGATTCGTTGTTGACAGTGTCCACATACCCTATCTCAAGCATGGAATCAATAAATTTATTTGCTGCATCCAAGGCATACTGTTTTGATGATTCTGACCAATAAATTGATTCAGGCTCTGATGCTCTTAGAAATTGTGCAACAAACGTGGGTCTTGTAGGCCTATGATGAGGAGGTACTTGCATACAAATTTCTACCATATTGTTGTATAGAGAGTTTACATCCTCTCCTTCATATTTCCTTATGTCAAAAAATGTATCTAAGGGGGAAATTCCACATTATGATTCTGTAATGGATTCTTGGCTTTGAGTATGTACATCATCATCTTCTTCTTGATTATGTAAATGATCATCATCTTTTTCCTCATACTGGCTCAAGAATATTTCTTTCAGATCCTCCCATGAAGATATACTTTGCACAGGCAAACTTTTAAACCATTCCCTTGCACTATCCCTCATAGATCTTTAAAAAAATTTCATAATGACATCCTCTGGATAAACTTGAAAGTTGACAATGACATCCCAAAATCGTTCCATATGCTCATAAGCCGATTCATTCAATTCTCCATGAAATTTAGGGATATGCATCAACAATTCTATCTCATCGCAAGGGTAAGGATCTGGGTAGCCTTGGAAATTACTAAAGCTAAATGGTTTATCGATAATTGGGACAAAATTTGGAGGGCCATATGGGTTTTGGTAGATCATTCATCTTTTTTCAGGAAATGGAAGATGAATATTCATTTGAGGTAATGGTTGTGGTGCATAAGTGTCCTACTGTGAATAGCACATATTACCTTCATTGTTGAATTCAAGTCCCAATTGCAGCATTTGTTGTCTCAATTGTAGTTTTTTCTGTTTCCAGTATAATATTTGTTGTTTCATCTCTTCTAGTTCTTTCATTGTCCAATGTCCTTTTTCTGCTCCTGACATCTTGACAAAATGTTACTGCTCCACAATATCTATGAATTATTTATCAATGTTAAACAGAGTCGCTACCCACTTTTCCAAAAGTAGGAAAATGAAATGGATTGCTTTGGTTTGCCCCCAATGGAATATCCAAAAAAATGTGAACTTTGTTGACTCTATAAATGGAAATGCTGAAAATCTTCCCGAGTAATCCCCAGCGGAGTCGCCAATTTGTTGGGTTGGGTCTCAAAAACCCAGGTTTGGACCATGAGAGGTTGCCAAGCTCTCACAACGCTTTTGGCCAATGAACAAGGCCAATTAATGTAATTGAACCTTCTACTCTTCAGGCTCTACTAAACCTAGGCGGGTGTACCTATGAAAGTGATGCAGAATTTGTATGATTCCTACCTATGTGATTTATCCCTAATGGCAAATTGTGAGGGATAAATGAAAAATCGATAATTATCTCTACTCCTAATAATGTTTGAAATATGAATGCATGGATAAGATTTTATGAAATTCTCAAATGGAATTGGTATGACCAGTGCCTACTTCTATTGGGTTAATGGAGTCAAATGTGTATGAGGTGTGAGTCCTATTTCTAGATACAACTCAAATTGTTTAACAATTTTATGAGTTTATGTCTAGCATAAACGCGCAAGGATGCAATTATCAAGTTCTTCTGACTAATCCAAATGTCCTTTTCTAAATTACTATGATTAATTAAATGAGTTTAATCCTTCCTTGAAGGATCCAATTAATTGAACCACACAAGAGCATAAAATGTGCTTTGATAAACTAAAAATATCCTTGATATATCAATTTAAATAATAAAGAAATGACAACCTTAGAGACAACCGGATAATATTTTTGATAAATTCAATAAACAACTGACACCATAATTGGATCACCAAATTTATGCATTCTTCTCCATTATATAATTTGAAAATATTTTACAATATACATCATCATATTTTTCAGTAACTACTCACCATATCCAACTACTGGTAACTTTCTAAATCTACTACCACCTACTTTGTTTTTTTTGATGGTTTATTTCATTTTACATATATACTTTATTATTTTTAGGGTTACAACCTATCACAACATCCGTTCATTGCAGCTCTTTATTTGATTAATCTTGGAAAAATAAAATATTGAAATACTTCACCTGATAAATTATTCTTTAGGTAAAATAATTACCCATTACAAAACCTAATTAACCTTTAATTTCCTCCATGAAATGTTTTACTCTCAATTAAAACATTCTTCAGGTAAAATAATTACCTCTCCTTTGGTGAAAATATTTTGAAAATACTACATAACTTCATTTCACGCAAGACAAATTATTTACCTTGAACATTTATTTTAATGTTTTAACTTGAATAATATTTCTTGCATAGTCTCCAATCTTCTCAAAGTATTCACCACATTTATTATTCTTTTTATTTGCTTTTGACCACATGTATTCGGGTATCGGGGTAACATTACTTTATTGGGAGACTTCAAATAACTCTTACCGATATGGGATCTCCTGCCGATATTTTTCCATCGGCGTGACTTGCATTTTTTCCCATTGACTTTAATTCTCTTGCCGATAAGTTCTTTCATCAGCGTGACTTGGATAGTCGGAGAGACTTGGGAAATTTGTGCCGATAATGCATATCATCCCGATGCATTTTCCCATGTTAATTTTACAAACAGTGCTGTTGAATGAAGAATTTCATCTGAAAATACCAAAGAAAAATTTGGAAAAATCCACGGTTCCATCCACCATTTTCACCAATAGCTCGAATTTCTATGCATCATTGAGCTTAAAACATTTTGTAGCTTCCTAAGGATGATCCTTAATTCGGTAGCTTCCCGCAACACATCTAGTGGTTATTAAAAATGCCATATTCTGTAACCTCCTTATTATATGATCCATGATTCAAGTAGCAAAATCCTCCTCTGTAGCAAACTCCCAAATCCAAAACTCTTGATCCAATGCCTTTGATGTGTTTAAGCACCAATTTGATGAATGTAAAAGAGAATTCAATTGATTTATCAGCTGCCAACATAATGAAATTTGTTTATGGATTTTATCGAATGCCTCCATGGTATATATGAACTTTGCCTTACATCAACAATACTTCTGTTTATTATGCTTTGATGGATATCCACTTGTTGTTCCAATTTTTTTTTAAAACATATCAAATGTTTTAAAATTTATGTTATTTAAACTTTAGATTTTAAGGAAATTTTTTCAATTTCGGCTGGAGAGTAAACAAAGTAATTTCACCATGGCAACACAGAGCATCCTGGAGTTATGAAAATTTTCAAGGGACTTTGATCAATTAGTTTGGAAGTGGGTTTCTGACAGATTTTGAACAGCTCGCCAGATCGAGGTACTTCCTTTGTAAACTGGCCCTGCCAAAGCATGTAGTGAGAAAAATGAAAGTTTAAAATAGTGCACCAAATGACCATGGAATCCAATGAAATTGAAAATTTCAGATATTTGAGGTCAAAATACCAGCTGGGTCATCCTTAGAATTTCACAATTTGTAATTTTTTTGGAGTGCCAAATCTAACCCGGGAGTAGTCGCAAAACAATTAAAAAACATATCAGGACTGTTCTGATGACCATGAAAATGAACATACATGTTGAGTTGTGATAGGAGAGTATGCCTATCAAAAGGTTTGGCACGAAGTTGTTGGAATTGAAAACTATAAATTCCCAAAGTTGTTTATTCAACATTTTCTGAAAATTGCACTTGTCCAACTCAACTGAAACTCACCAACTTGCTATTTTTTGGAAATATCAAATCACTTGCTGTGAATCCATAACTTTGGGGATTTATTCTTTTAGGTATGGTGAATATTGTTAGTGTTTCTTAGATTAGATTAAATAATCAATTGTACAAAAGAAATGCAACACATATGACAATGAACACAACAAGATACCCTGGGAAAACCCTCCTCTTGAGGGAGAAAAACCCAGCAAATGATTCTCTTATATATATATGATAATGACAGAAATCTGCTTACAACACAGCCCAACAATGGCTAAGGATTTCGCACTTTTCCTTGATGCTTAGATACAAATGAATCTTCTCTTCCTTGAAGAACAGTCTGCTGCTATAGGAATGATGATCTGCTGATTAAGTATGAACTTCTTCTATGAATGCGAATTCATCTGCTGTTCAAGTATGAGCTTCTTCTAGGACTACGAATTCTACTCAAGTATGAACTCTGCTCTTCATGTAATTGCGAACTTCTGCCTTAATCATAATAGCGAACTTTCTCTTTTGATTCAGATATCTTCAATAACCAAATGACCTTGTATATATATGTTACATAGGCGCCACTTCATTTGGGTCGGCCTTTACAATAAACAATTAACTATTCTTTAGGTCGGCCATTCAATAACTCATTTATGTGAAACACTATAGGGTCGGCCCTTTGCTTTAAATAATATTTAATTTATTTCTTCCTTGGGAAGTGCAGACCGATGCTGAATAACATCAACAAATATATGTTCAAGAGGGTTTCTCTTCAATCTTCTTCCTTTACAAGATATTAAACATCAAACATGACCACTCTGTATCTGTCTGGAAATGCAGTCATCAAACTGTGTGAAATCATTATGCTTTTGGCTTTGAAAAAATACCAAACTATGTCCTGAAGCTCTGAAAATTGACATGGAGGTACATCAAGATAGGGAGAATCTGGAACATTAATTGTTTTGTTTTGAAACCCTTTCAATTGCTTAACATTTATCCCCAAAGTTGATCATTTTAACAGAATCTTCACTGTTCTGACAACAAATTTTCTCAAAAACCCTTCAACATGTCGCTTTGAAACTTTTTCAAATTTGATTGTATGGAGCTGAAAACTGATGTTCACACTCACATATGTTAGATGAACACACCTGCAAGATGGCATTGTATGAAAATGACTAGATTCAAAATTATGATTTTTCACAATGTGCTCTTTGGGCCACTTTTTTAACAAAGTTTCTGAGTGTTGTATTAGACATGACACCTTCCAATTTTGCAAAATTTGAAGTTTCCAACAAGTCCTCTGTCTATAAGGTGCATACTTGGTGACAATCTGGTTATCTTCCTTATAAAATTCTAGTAGGATAGTCTCAACATGAACTAACATATCCATATTTACTGTGAATGTCTTGATATAAATTTTTTGACAAATTTTCATAGCTTGATCTAAAATAACTTTATTTAATTCATTTTCCCACTATTGTAGAGTCTTAATGCTACCACCATCCCTTAAAATGGATGGAAGAAGGCCATGATGAGATTCATGGAAGGATTTTACCAATTCCTTTATCCTGTTCTCTAATGTTTCAACATTTCCTCTATATCCATCAATCTTATTCACAAGAACCACAACAGGCTTAAACCTTTCAGGCGGATTGGGATCCTGCTTAACCCCAATTCCTATCAATATCAATTCCTACTTCCTAGGGATCCAAACTTCCATGAGTGGAATAACTCTTTCTCTATCAATATCAAACATTCTTATGGCATAAACCATGGATGAATAACTGTAGTGAATACTATTCAATTTTTAATTCACTCTTCTATTCAGATGTTCTAGTACTACTGTGACAATCCTCATATTGCTCTTAAAAGAATCTTCATCATGAATTTTACATTTTTCTTTGTATTCATTTAATTGCCTAAGAAATTCTTCCCTATTGATATCCCCTTCCACTTGTGGCCCTTCTGATATATTGGGTTCTACTATTGAAATGGGCACACTTCCCATATTATATGGCACAATTACCCATGATGAACTTACATCAACAATAAACTCTGGGGACACATCCTCTTGTGCAATAGTGGTAGAGTCAACATCATTCTATTTAGGCTTTCCAGGTTGTAACCTCTACAACACATCTTCCAATAATGCCACCTTTGTATGTAATTGCATATTACCCCTCTCAAGATCTCCATATTTAACCAAAAAAATATTGAATTCTGTTATGAGTTTATCCTTTTTAGCAATCATAGACTCCACAGTTGTCCTTGTGAACTGTGCAACATGAACTAACATATTTGTAGCTTCTAAGGCCAATGTTTCTGATGTTTTTTTTATTATTAGGCCTCCATTGTAGTTAGGTGTGGGCTCAACACTGTTCGATTTTTTTGTGCTTGGGGCTAAAGACCATATAGCCAAGCCTTCCCATTCCTCACTAAAAGTAGACCCCTATAGTGCAAGTGCAGTTTCTTCCTTTGTATCATAGAGAGGTTTGTCACATTTCTTGATTGTCTCGAAAGCTATAGCTGAAGCTAGATCCCATTCTGGCAACAACAAGATGCCACTAGTTCTCACCAATTCTCAACCCTTCTTCGTAGTCACATTTTGGAATTTGGCTCTTATTTCATTTAACACCTTTTTTCTGAATGATAGCATCAGATAGTTCTGGATGAAGGCTCCTTTCTATAGCCAAAATTTTCACATACTCATCTCTTTTAGCCCTGTATACAAATTCCATAAAAGCCCGAGTCTTTATAAATGAGTCATCATCCAAGAATTTGGTACATGCCTCAATTCTCATATCATCACTTCCATTGAACCCTCTAAGATCAACATTACTCAATCCTTTTCCTAATTTATTTTCTACCCTTACTACAGATGCAGTAGGCACTCCTTCCTGCATTTCTTGTTCTGACACCCAAATATCATCATCGGAGACTTCATCATCATAGTCCACTAAATTAGTGGCCTCAATCTTTTGTCTTTTCAATGGGTAGCTCTCTGGGTGGTATTTCACTAGGTGATGGAGAATCAATATTCACAATTTCAGGTTCTACTAGCCTTGGTAGAGATGGGGGTGGTATTTGTGGCACATGAGAAGGAGGCTTGTGTTCCTCTTGCTATGTGGGAATGTAGGCTTCATCATATTTATTTGCCTTACTCTTTTTTCTTATAAAAAACTTTATTTTTTGTTCCTCAGGGGCTTGTGATGTAGACTCTTCTCCTATAGTAGGGATTCCTCCTCCACTCTGTTCTTCTATAATTGGAGCCTTCCCTTTATCTTTACTAACTACCCCTTTAGATTCAAGGTGGCCTACTATTGAATCAAAATTCCTTGTTAAATGCTCCACCTTTTGTATATGCTCAACATTTGGGAGGACCTAGAAATCAGGTTCTTCCTAATTTATTTTCCTTTGTATCTTATTGAATGTGATCTAGATTTATAACCTCTTTTCCTATCCAAAGTGTCTGATATATTTCTTATTACATCTTCTAGATACTGGAAAATGTGGTCATATTTTTAGCTCTCATTTCTCTCATTCAACCAAGCCATAAAACCTTCAAGATCATATCCGACCCTTTCAATTGTCCTATGCATGCGGTATGTTTTGAGTACTTCAAGGATGTTATTGCAACCTCCTTTGGTCGTTACAAAATCAGAGAAACATGTGTATGAAGGAAAAAAATTTCCTTTTCCCCGATTCAACAAATGCTCATTTTCAACATTTCCTCATTGCCACATAACCTCAAGGAAACAAATTCTTTCTGGCACAAACCTCGACAACAAGTGAGGTGCTACTTTGGAACCATATACTCTTAAGATAGTGTAATTAGGGAGTGAGATAACATCTACCCAATTATGATCAACTCCTATCTCAACCCTTCTTTCCTTGGGTCTGAAGAAATCATGTAGAGCAATGGGAATTCTAGGTAACTTCACAATCAAAGCTTTCTTTAGTTCAAAAGAAAAGAAATTATGGAATGTGACATAATCATATGTCCTATCATCTTTGTCCAAGACTGTGGTCCAACATTGCATGAGCAGATCCAAGTTACCCCTTTTACTTTCCAAGTCAATATTTTTTCCAAAGTAAATTGCGCCCTTGTACAAAAACATATGCATTAGCAGTGAGTACCAACTACATATTACACCAGATTCACCTTTCTTTAATCTGACTAGTACCTCATGCATTCTTTCAAAAATAAATCTTGCATAATCATACACTACACAATATTGGGGATGATGGATATGGGCAACCATAAACATCCATGCCATTGGCATTCCAGAGATAGGATCATAACCAAGTATTTGACAAATGGAATAGAGGGTCCTTTTGAAATAAGGAACAAAATAGTTAACAGGGAAAGACTCCTTATCATGTGATCCTATTACAATCTTCCGTCCTGCAATTTCTGCTAGAAATCTTGGTAAGATGTGGACTCTAAATGAAATATTAGTTTTATCATACTCCTACCTAAGAGCATCTTCATTTATCATGCATTTCATCATTCCATTCAGTAAGCTTGAAAACAAGACCCAATTCCTCCTTAGTGATCTTAACCATTTCTTTCCCATCATATGTTCTGATAGTCCTTATGACTGGGTCATAATTAGTAGCCATTGCCTTAAGCAAGTCGACATCCATATAGACATTTGGAAGAATTAAATTTTCCAGATCATAGTTCCAAGGTTTTCTTATTGGGATACCCATATTTCTATTCCTAAACCAACCATAAAATAGTTCCCATCCATTATAAGGTAATCTAGCATCCCTAATAGAACTTGTTCTATCGAACATACCCTATGCTATTTGAGGTCCTTTGGGAATCAATTGGCCTTTAGGTTTGTTACTAGTGGAGGGTGGTAATTGATCCATAAGGTCTTTATTCAGAGGCATTTTTGGAGTGGAAGCCTCCCCTTTAGACGAAGATACTTTTACTTTAGGAGCCATAATGCAAGAAGTACAACAAGGTAGGGTTTTTTGGTTTAATTGAACAAGGCCTACAAATTTTGTGAGGGTTTGACACAAATTATGCAAATGGAGAATTAACAAAGTCCTTTTTTATGAATGTCAAACCTTAAAAAGCCGAACCAAGAAAAACCCTTAATAGACTTAAGCTTGAGAAATCACAACTTATCAATAATGCTAGAAGAAAAACAATTTTTGACTTACTATATTTCTCGCAGGTTGACAACCCTGGTTCCGACGTGAGAAAATGTTGAGAAACCACAACATGATCTCCCTGAGTGTATTGAGTATACTTGTAATTTTGAATTATTCCTTTAAGATAAACATTAATAATCATGCAATTCCTTACTTCGGTAGCTCAATGTCCTTTTAGTTATTAAGGCTCACTCATGAGAACCAAAACAACTTGCTTGCCTTCAACTAAGTTTTGAATGCCAACCATTGATCATTTTTGAGAGTTAATTGATTCACGATCTAAATTTGATCAGGTTATTATGAAAGATCCGATTGTGCACAACTGCAACACTTACCAAATGACAAGAGGCCATATGGAAACACTTGTTCATAGTACATGGGCTCCACCACCTCTTTATATTTATAGCCATGATCCACATGTCATTTTTCCCTTGCCCCTGTGAGCCATAAATCATGTGCAACTTTCATTAACGGGAAGACTGGAAGAGGTCGAGATTAGATCTTGTAGCCTCGTTATACACACTCCTTAGCTAGCAAGAAATTTATCCTTCATATAGCATCTATGAATTAGATTAAAATATCTTTTAAGCACATGCAATACATCCATATTAGTAATACACATTTTACTTCCCCTATCCCATGTTGAGATTTCAATTAAATATTACCCCACATATCTATGTCTCCACATCTTCAGGATTAATCCACGCGGCATACGCCGCTTCCCCGTTTGAAAATTGGCAGGAAGGATGGGGCCCATACAAGATGGTGAGGAGCAGTCAAGATTAATCCATGTCACCCGCTATCGACCATTGATTTAGTTTTTATTTAGAAATACTAACTCTTAGTCCCATCATCTGTGAAGATAGGTAGCAATTACCTGCTAGCTCATGTGATTATTTTAATAACCAAGAAAAGAAAATGGGCACGTGGGGAACGATCCAGATGCTGGCACCAAATTTATCTACCATTGTTGATCCTCTTTAATGACTAGTTTCATGCTTTATTAATGATGTCTAGCCCGCCAATCATCAAAGACACATGGCCTTCGCCCATGAGCCCAAATGAATAAAAGAATGAGAGACAAAATGGAATGGGCGTGTAGGCAACAATTCAGATTTATGCATTGATCGAGCAACGTTCAGGGGTTCTTATATTTTCACATCTCAAAAGTTGTTAACCCTAAAAGGGACTCAACTAGGTCGATGGAGCCACACCCACGACATAAAAGACTTAAGATTTTTTAGTGGGAAAAATTCAACCCGACTTAGGATAACTTCAAAAATAATGATTCAACAAGATTAAAAACAAGATCAGAGGGCCCATCACTCAACGGGTTTTGATGTCAAGAGTCTTGACTTATAGGATTGATGACCGACACAAGGAGTCAATCAAAAAATAAAACTGAGATGAAGATATAGACTCCAAGGGTTTTTCAAACGAGACTTAGGTAAACCTAAAACCCCTTATACATTAGTAGGAGACAAAACCCATAGTTCCTTAAACTCATAAAGATTTTGGAAATAAAACCAAATTTTTTAGGGGTTCCATTAGTGGCTCCAAATAGGGATGCATGTCTCTTGTAGGCATTGAGAGATCCTAGAATATATGGTTGAAGCAGACCAGTCAAAACACAAGGGACCAAAAAACCAAGGAACTACCCAGAGTAGGTAGTAAGACCGAACTAGACACAACAAAAAAAAACCCACCTATACACAAAATTTACAAAATCTACAAAATAGATGGAATAAAAACATACTTAGGAGAAGTATGGTTTTAAGAACTTTCCATTTACTGATAATTCAAAAAGTTCACCTATCAAGATTTTGAGGAAATATGAATCCTCCCCATGTGCACTAGCTATCAGATAAGGGCCCATGCATAATGCTTCAAACTTTCCATGTTTACCCTTGTCTCGAGCCCTCACATTCTAGGCTAACACCATACTATTCACCTCAAACTTTTTGGGAGAAGCTCTCTTGTCATGTAGATACTTAACTTGCAACTACATATTTATATTTTTACCCTAAGATTCTCTCCTTATTTCATCCAATTGCACTAGATTATTTATTCTATGCTACATATCATCACATATCTCTTCATCATATTATTGTATAAACTTATACATTTTCAATAGGTTATTCTGTTGCAACCTAGCATCTAGACCATATACTAAGCCAAATGGTGAATAACCAGTAGCCTTTTTCACAGTCACTCTATCTGCCCAAAGTGCCAATTTTAATTTGGAGTCCCAAGATTTTTTGTTCTTCTCCATCACTCTCGATGATTTTCATAAATCTCTTATTGCTAGACTTAGCTTGACCATTTCCTTAAGGATGGTAAGGCAAAGAATAAGAAACTTGTATACCATGTTTGTCGCAAAAATCCTTGAATTCATCAAACCTGAAACATATAAATTATCTAAGACAATTTTCTCATGAACTCCAAATTTGATGAGAATGTTATTCAATAGGAAATCCACCACCACCTTGCTTGTTTCCTTCTTTGTGGGTATTGATTCTACCCATTTTGTGAAATAATTAGTGGCAACAAGGATCCATGAGTGGCCTCCATTAGACTTTTTTGGTATTTCTCCAATGAAATTGATCCCCCATTGCGGGAAAGGGGATTGAACTGTCACAGGCCTAAGTGGAAAATTTCCCAAAAACTTCAACTTTCCAGCAAACCTTTGGAAAGCATCACAAGTCTTAACAAACTTGTGAGCATCCTTGAAGATAGCATGACACCAAAACCTTCTCTTAAAACCTTGTGTATAGTGATATTTTCCATGTAATGACCACCACACACCCCATTGTGCATTTCCTGCAAGAGTTTTAGTGCCTACTTCCCATCTACACATTTAAGAAGTACACCATTCGGGTTTCTCCACCATAGCTCATTGTCAATAATTACATATTTAATGGCATGCAATTTCAATGTCCTCTTGTCATTGTCAATCATTCCTTCAGGACATTGCAGATTCTGTAAGTACTAGACAATTATTTTGTACCACCCACATGTTTTCATATCATAGATAGGTACACCATCAATTACTTTTGTTTGATTGATCTAGTTTGCCTCCAAATTAGCTTCTATCATCAATTTAGTGAGATCTCGACCTCTTACTAATCTAGTGATTTGAACATCAATATTAAATTCTTGGATCCTGTTGATCCATCTACACCTTCTGCCTGTAGTTTCTTATTGGGTGAAAATATCTTTCATAGCAACACTTGGTACAAATGCTATGACAGTGGCCCCTTGTAGGTAAGTCCTAAAGTTATTTGCAACCTTAACCAGAGCATACACTTGTTTCTCAGTCATGTCATATTTTAGCTCTACAATTTGTAAGGACTTACTAAAGAGTGCAATAGGTTGTTCAAAGCCTTCTTCATTTTTCTGTAACAATACAATAACAATAGTATGAAAGGAAGCAAAAGAGAAAATGTGAATTGGCTTAGAGAAGTTTGGGGACTTTAAAACCGCAACCTCTTTGCTATCTTGTTTAATCCTCTATAATTCTTGACTAGGCTCCTGAATCCAAAGCACCTTCTCTCCCTTCTTCAACATCTTGGAAATAGGTCTTGTGATTTCTACAAAATTAGTCACAAACCTTCTTAAAAAAATTATTTTCCCAAAAAATGATTGAATGCTCGTGACATTTTTTTGGCTGAGGGATTTTATCTATGGCTGCTACTCTTTCAAGGTCTATCCTCATTCCATCTTTAGAAATAATATGTCCCAACAATTTTCCCTCAATTACACCAAAATTGCATTTCTTTGAATTTAGAGATATTCCATACTCAAGTGACCTGAGAAAAACCTTTTCTAAATGCATACAATGATCTTCTTCCTTTTAGAGTAAGCAATAAAGTCATCTTGATACACAACCATAAATTAATCAATAAAATTTGAGAAATCTACATCCATAGCTCTTTGAAAAGTGGCACCTACATTTGTTAAGCCAAAAGGAATTATGAAATAAACATAGGTGCCCCAAGGAGTAGTGAATGCAATCTTATACTTCTTAGACCCCTTCACCTTTACTTGATTATAACCTAAAAAACCATCCATCATTGATAGTAGTTCACAACTAATTACCTTTTGTAACATGGCTTCCATGTTTGGCAATGGATAATTGTCCTTTAATGAAGATACATGTAGGTTCTTGAAATCAACACAC
Organism: Sequoiadendron giganteum; assembly: GCA_007115665.2. Taxonomy (NCBI): domain Eukaryota; kingdom Viridiplantae; phylum Streptophyta; class Pinopsida; order Cupressales; family Cupressaceae; genus Sequoiadendron; species Sequoiadendron giganteum. The sequence goes on from CM021102.1 coordinate 316,522,230, forward strand.
AATCTTATATCACCATTCTTTTTTCTTATTGATACCAGATTGGATACCCACAAAGAATGTCTAATGGGTTTTATAATGCCAACATCTCTTAACTTTACCAACTCCTCTTTCATCTTGGGAGCCAAAGTAAGATTAATTGGTCTTTTCTTTTTCCTAAAAGGTTTAGCATTCTCCTTCAAAGGAATCTCATGCTGAAATAATTCCTCTTTGTAAGTTTTTAGGTCATTATATGACCAAGCAAAGATAGGCTTACATTTTTTGAGCAAGGCAATTAGCATTGCTTTTGCCTTTTGCTTCATCTTCTTTCCTACGTAAAATAATTTCTTGGGTGCATTTTTAGTCCCCAAATTTACTTCCTCCATGTCTTCTAGGTGAGTAGTAGTTGTTTTGACCTTACTTTTATCCTGACTATCAAAGACCCTTTCAAGAGCTACAAGGCCTTTGGGGATTTTATTTGTTTTTAACTAGATGATATCTTTCCCAAATACCATGTCCTTCCCATCAATATTCTCAACAAATCTACCAAATTCAATCTCCTTTCCTTCATATTCATCAACATAATTCAAAAATTTAAGAATATCTTCATCATCATTGAATATCTGCCAGTTATACACATTGTTAGGAATGGAAGGCCTTGTCTGTATCTCAACTTTAGAAATTCCTATGAAAGATATATCATCAAGTCTTAATGCAATGTTAGCGAGTAAGTCAACTACCCTATTTCATCCTCTTTCCATCCACTCAATTCCAAAAGCATCAAATTGCTCAATGGAATCCCATAAAACATTTATGTAGTACTTCAATCTATTAGTTTTGCAAGAATATTTGGCTCTTACTTGGGAAATCACCAGCTCAGAATCACCAATTACCATTAACTTTTTTATTCTTTACTTCTTAGCTAATCTCAATCCCAGTAAGAAAGCTTCATATTCTACCACATTATTCATACAGACAAAAAATAATGTGAAGGAATATTTGTCAGTACTGCTACTAGGTGCTACCAATAATATCCCCGCACCCGACCCTTCTTTGGAACTTGCACCATCAAAGTACATTTTCCAAAGTCCATTTTTTTCAGATAGTCTTGAAATTTAATTTTTTATTGTTGTAGGGCACCTATCTGTTTCTTTTGGCATTCCTTCTATTTCAAAGTCACAAATATTAGTGTCTATAAAAAGAATTGTGTAATCTTCAAGAGCATGCTCCAACATATGTGGCACCCTCGGTTCTCTCATCACTTGAACATATTTACCATCAATCAAAAATGTGGCTTAAGACATGTCACATTGCATACTGTCTCCCATAGATGCACTCCTTTTTCGAGATAGAAGAATTCCATAATTAGGTGGGATATCCACCACTACCACATTCATTTTGAATTATTTGTTAGGGTAGGCTACTATTTTGTAGGGAAGTTCATTTATCACACCAATGACAAGGACTTCTCTTGCATCCATAGCATAGCACTTGCCATGAGTGCTATCAAATTTCAATCCTAGTGAATCCATGATTTTAGATGGCATGATATTGTTGGATGCTCTAGAGTCAATAATACAATTTTTTTATTAAATTTCCCCTAATCACTAACGTGAGGAAGAACAGATCTATCTTGTTAGGACAGGAAGTTACATAATTTCCTAGGAAGATATGGGCAATCTTAGTAATAACTCCCTCAACCTCCTTGTATTTCTTATCTTTTTCACTCAGTTTGGGTGGAGTGAGCTCCAATAATCATTATAGGCTATAGCAACACCATTGATAAGGACCATTGCCTTTTGCTTATGTTCATTTATTCTCATCATTTCAAGAGAAGGCACATATACTTTTAATTGGCTAAGCAATTGAAACATATCAACAAGAGTATATTTGGGTAATTTAATTGGAAGCATACCTTGTTCATTGTTTCTCTCCTTCTATTGATTTCATGTTGCCTCATCCCTATGCTTATCATCCTTCCTTATGACATCATGCGTTTTCTTCTGTGTCTTTATCTTTGTAGTTGGAGATTTGAATTCTTGAGTATCCTTTGGCCTCTCTACTCTCTTACCCCAAAATTTATCTCCCCTACCTTCTTTAGCTTTGGTTGCTTCCATTTTCCCCTTAGGTTTGTGTTCTTTGCTCTTGAAATTCTACTCCTTGATGAAAAGATCAGTATGACTACCTTGCTCACCTTTGACTATTTTGTTCCTCAAATGATAGGAACTTCTAGCTTGGGCAGCCAAGGTTATAGTATATCTTGCAATCTCCTCCTTTGAGGGTCTTCTTAATGCAACAAATTCTTTGATTGATTCCAAATTGTAAAACTCAACTTCATTGTCAACATCCTCATCAGAAAATATTTTTTGATGATATGTACTAGCAATTTTCTTTTGATTTCCCACATCCACTTTTCAAGAGTCTTCGTCAAAAGATAATTCACTATTGGCAACATCGGAATCACCCATATCCATGAGTACATTAACATACTCCTCATTTTTCTAATCAGAGTCTCCATGCATATCTTCATCTACTTCAACCATCTGTGCAACTGTACATTGTTGAGAAGAATGTGACATTTGACAATTCAAGCACCAAGGAGTGTCTTAAACAAAATTTCCTGAATTCTTCTATAGGGGATCTAGGGGGACCTTATTGTGGGTGTTTCTTTGATTATTGGGAATAGGATTTCCATTATACCAATTGGTATTATATGGGTGGTCTTGTAACTGAGGAAGTCTTTCATTTCTTTGATAACTTTTTGGTTGCACCTTTTTTTGTTTCAAAATCTTATCATTTATGGTTTTCATAAAGTTATCAAGCTTGTCCTCAATAGTTCCCTCTTCAACACCCGAAATCTTATCTTCCTTTTTTGAACTTTTGAAGATTTTTGGATCATCTCTTTTGCCAACTTTACCAGTTGCTCTGCTAATATTTTCAATATGCTTCACTATCTTAAAAGCTTCCCTCAATGAGTGAGGATTTTTATCTAGCAAACATTAACTCATTTTTGTATCAAAAGCATTGCAGTAGTTTACCATACATACATGATCATTCAAGTGTAAATGAGGAGGAAATCTCTTCCTAGCCTTTTGTAACCTTGTATTGAACTTAGCAATAGATTCATTAGAACCTTTACAAATATTATTAAATTGATTCAACAAAAATCTTGAATAAGTCTTGTCACCATATTGCTCTCTAAAAACTCTCTTGAATTCCTCCCAAGAGCTAATTCTCTCAGTAGGCAAACCTCTATACCACTCTCGAGCATCTTTAATGAGAGACTACATGAACAAATTCATCATGGCATCTTCTACCTCCACCTCAAAATCATCCATAAAATTTGTGAATGCTTTGAGATGGTCTTCACTGCTCAAGGCATTATTACCAAAGAAATTGAGTAAAGCAAGTCTGAAATATTTAGGGAATGGGTTAGGGTAGCCAGGTATTCCAATAAAACACAATTGTTGGTATCTATCTACTTGGAGTGGCCTCCTAGCATGTCAATCCCTATGAATATCTCTTTTCTCATCATCTATTTTATTATCAGAGTGGCTGCTATCTTTACCCTTCCCACTTTCACCATCACCACTTCTTTTATTGATTCCCTCATCATCATCAAAATAAGAATTACTATTTTTGTCCTTTCCTTCCACCTTCACCACCTAGGTCACCACCACCACCTCCACTAGGAGTATAACCATCATATTTCTTCTTTTGTGACTCAATATTGGTATGTCTAGAGCTCAAAAACTCTGGAGTAGGTGTGGACATTTAAAGAAAATCAATCTTCCTAGCCATCTCTACATTAGAAGCTGTCATCTCAGCTTTTTTAAAATCTTCTCGCAACTTTTCACTCTCCAAATATAACCTCAATATCTCAAGGTCTAGAGGTGTAGTAGATGGAGTTGGATTGATTTTGGCCTCCTATGTAGGGATTTCAATAGATGAGGTATTGGTACTAGTATTGGTATTGAAGGTGGTTTTCTTAGGTTGATCAATGAGTCTCTTCCCATGGTCTACAAATGACATCTTCTTAGCAGTAGCAGGAGGATATGAGGCTTTAGTAGTTGAGACAGATGTGGTATAGGTACTAGTAGCAGAGTTTCCCATTGGGATTGTTACTTCAGGAATGTCATTGGTCATTTTAGAGGAAAACTTAAAAAGGTTTTCCTCAAAGGTTTTATGCCTAGCCGCATCTTCTCTCATTTTCTCCAATTTTTTCTTCCTAGAATCTCTTTCAAGTTTCTTAACTCTAATCCTATCTTCCCTCTCCTTTAACTCCCTTAATCTATTCTCTTCTTCTTCTTGGAGCCTTAGTTCTTCTTCTTCCATAGCTTTCATGTCTGTATCTATGTCTTCCTCATTTTCTAGGACATCTCCATGCTCACTTGGGGTAGAAGTATAGTAGGGCTGGTCAATAGGATCTTCTTTAAGAGAAAGGTGCACTTTTACACCAGGAGATTCACCTCTTAGCTTAATATTATTCTCATTAAAAATAGAACCAACTCTAGGGGTCAAAGGCTTAGAAAACTCCTTATTCTTTCCCCAAAACTCCCACTTATCCTCCTCTCTTGAAATATTAAGTTCACTATCAAACACTTGCTCAACAAGGAAAATTACTTGGTCTATTTTTGACCCTTCAACTTCACATGCCTTCTCATGGGTACTGGAACTACTCAATTCAACATTGAATATAGGAGATGCCTCAATAGGAGAGTAAACAAACTTACTTGATTCAAAGCTCTCTTTACCCAAGTGGGTTGTTTCTCTTTAGCAGGTTCAGATTATGCCTTCTGCTCAAGATGTTTCTTTGCATAACTTATAATCTTCTTCATGATGTCAAATATGTCAAAATCCCTTTTCTTATGTTCCTTTTGAGAACTTAACTTTACACTGGTGTTAGAGAATTCAAAGTCGCCACCCAAGATGTTCGGAAATATAAAGTGATTGGACTTTGAATTTGTACTTGTAACTTTAGAGAGAATTTTAAACATAACCCGACACAAGGTGACAAAATGAAACAAGACTTGATGCATAAGATTGAGGGTGATGTGACTAGTGCAACATAATTTAAACCAATTATTCTTCACATGGTGAAGAATATCACAACAAACACTTGACTCTAACTATACTAGATTTGAACTAGAGAATTTGGACTTAGCTATCCCTAGCGGAGTTGCTAATTTATTGGTTATTTTTTAAGAACCAAAATGATCTCCAAAAATACCTATGGACTTTACCATTTCCAATAATAAGTACTCCAAAGGGATTAGCTAACAAACAAGTGGAAGCTACAAAAATTCTACTCCTAAACTTTGGGATCTGTAAAACCTGGGAGGGTTATCCCATAATGTATGCTCATGAACTTCACACAATTATAATTAAATACATTGTCAAAAATAGATACTTCTCAAAAAATTGTTCAAGGTCCTAATACATTAAATAGGTTGGAAGCTTATACATCAATGTTTTATACTTAGAGAATGAGAAGGTGGGACATCAACACAAAACAACTGCAATGGTATCCATATAAAATTTTGTAAATTAAAAGTGATTAGTTGATGAATCAACACAAAAACTGAACCACAAGTAATTTGCATGAACCAGTTCCTTTATCCTAAGAATGGAGTCAAAATCAACCTATATAACTAGATAAAAATTCAACAATAGCAATTTATAGTCTCAAGAGATATTGCATTACAACATTCCCCTATTACATTCATGACTAATACTACTTATCAGTATCCTAGCACCTAATTTTTATGAGTTAGTAATCTCATCCAAGCATTTACATTAATTCATTGAATCAATAACCAAGAATGAAATCAAACATCCACTGGTGAACAGTAGAGACAAACAAAAGACATCCTAGATTAATTTCATTCATAACTCATGAAATGAGCACAAGGAGAGCCAATAGCCATGAAATTGATATTTCTATGTATACATTTTTCTATACTATTATCCAAATTACATACATAACAATGAGCTCTAAAACTTAAGACCAAAAAATCTAAAACATGCTTAGTGTTCTTCTTACAATTCACAGTGTTAATTGTATAAACAATGAACCCCTACTTTTTGGCCCTAAATTCCTTCTTATAGAAACAAAGGAGAAAAACAAGCCTCATGCCAAAAAATACACATGTCAAACCCTATTGGACCGCTACATCAAAGATTCTCTCATTCAGTTACAATGCCTTCCCAAGAGGTGGGAGACATGTGAGAAAGTGAAAGTAGTCATCATTCATTGTTGGAGATTAGGTCCAATTTTAAAAATGGGTACAACCGAATAGTTACGTCAAAACTTGTGGCCACACACACAAAGTGAAAGGAAGAAAAAGCATGAAGAAAATAGAAAAGGAAAAGAGAAAAGGAAAAATCATGTCAACAACTTTGTCATCAATTCAACTTTGAATAAGATGCACTATATTTCTCCATAATTTAACAAAAACCTAATCTGTACTAAATCTAGGCTATGTAGTGCATTCTCATCTATCTGTTATCCATCATGGTTGCAGACTTCAAAATTTCAAATCACTGGCCTATCACTCTTAATGCTAGACCTCCCACTCCTTCCAAGTACTTGCCTTTCCATGCTACAAATTATTCATTAAGTAGGCCAATCAAAATTCATTACTTCATTAGCCCTCTATCTATAAGGTGCATACTTGGTGACAATATAGTTAGCTTCCTTATCAAATTCTAGTAGGATAGTCTCAACATGAACTAACATATCCATATTTATTGTTAATGTCTCCATATATTTTTAAAAATAAATTTTCATAGCTTGATTTGAAATAACTTAATTTAATTCATTTTTCCACTCCTGTAGAGTCTTAATACTACCGTCATCCCTTAAAATGGATGGAAGAAGGCCATGATGAGATTCATGGAAGGATTTTACCAAATCCTTTATCCTATTCTCTAATGTTTCAACATTTCCTTTGTATCTCACAATCTTATTCACAAGAACCACAATAGGCTAAAACCTTTCAGGTGGATTGGGATCCTGCTTAACCCCAATTCCTATCAATATCAATTCCTGCTTCCTAGGGATCCATAATTTCATGAGTGGAATAGCTCTTTCTCTATCAATATCAAAAATTCAGATGGCATCAACCATGGATGAATAACTGTAGTGAATGTAGACACCGAAAATTGGTCTAGGCTTGCGACACCATTTTCTTCATGGCCATGATTAATTAATGATAATTATTTAATTATTTTCTAAAGTCACTTATCCTCTATTAATTAAATAAATTTAATTATTTGATTAATTCATATTACCTTTATTCTTCTTTGATTAATCAAATAAATATTATTTATTTAATTACGCCTCTAATTAATTAATCCCCTTTCTAAAATTAAATAAGTTGTTATTTAATTTACCCTCATCACATTTTCGACTATAATTAAATAATCCTTTCAAATTATTTAATTATTCCTTAACTTTTTCTCTCCAAATTTTGAATGTTGAATTAAATAACCATTTAATTCATAAAAATAATTATTCCTAGCATATTCTTCTATAATTAGATAATCACTTAGTTATCTAATTAATCATTTACCACTTAAGTCGAGATTTAATTAAATCAGTCAGTTATCTCCTGATTTAATACCTGATTGTTTCTAACAAACAAACTTTATGTCTTAATTAGTCAGTTATCTAGTTTTAATTCTTCTACATGCAAACTTTTATGAATTAAATAACTTTAATTAATTAATTAATTAATTCGTGCGTTCGAACACAATATTTCTTCTTTATCTTTTACATGCAATCATTATTCTTTTGATTCTCAAACAGTCTCAACTAAAGATTAAATTATTATTTAATTTAATCTCCATCAGTTATGCTTTTCCACTCATGTTATTACTGGCACTAAATCTCTATCACATGACATTAATTAATCTTAGTAGTTGATCTGTCTTTTTAATCTGTGCCGATCATTCAAAAATTAATTTTCTATAAATTGGCTTGACCTTCATTATTATTACTCCTAAAATATTTATACTTTTAGGAAGCAACTTTAGGAATCTTCGATATTTTGCTAAGTCATTATCAATAGGCCATATTTGCATACTTAAGAAATCTGAGGGCAATTATTATACAATGGTAACATGGAGAAGTGCAATGAAAGTGATTCATGGAATGGATGAAGAATTTGGTGAGATTATTGCTTTGTTATTTTATTTATGCTTTTGATTCCATTGTTCTTTCTTGTTAGCGTAGGTTAGATTTGAGTTTATTGCATTAGTATTGCTTAATCTTGCATTTCTATTTTTCCCTAGCGTTACATTGTTGAACCTAACGTGAAGACACCGTCTTAAAAAAAATCTATAGAAATTTAGAATTTTGCAGGTACAAGTATGACAAGATGCATTTGCTGCACAAAATGACGCAATTGATATTATGAGCCACAAATAAATTTTCATGATGCATCTTCTATTCTACAACACATCTATGCTTTTATGCAATGCATATGACTGGTAAATAATTTTTTGAATTCGATGTTTGAGTTTTTAATTTGCAATGTTATTATGACTAATTTTGAATTTGCAACGTATTTTTGAGGAGTTAACATAGTGTTTGTAGGACTTTTCATAGAAGACAAGTATTCAAACCCTTTTGCAAGATGATTGATGAAGATAATGATCAAAATACTAATGAGTTATTTTATAGAATGCTTGTTGAAGATAATTTTGAAACAATTTTTTTGAGTAGATTATAAAATTGTCATTTGGGCTTAAAATTAATCACTCTCTACTATGTTTGATTTGTTTAGATTAGAAACTCAATTCAATAAAAAAAGTATCCTCTCCCCTTATGCATTCGTGTGATCCTGGGTGTAAGAGAAACTATTATTGACTCTAGATTTGGGCCTGCTTTGGTGGGAAAAAGTACTCACCCAAAGCGACTCAAAAATAGTGATGAGCTAAATCCAAGCTACTCTTGACCAGTATAAAAATTTGAATGTTGAGGAAAGCTCAGGATTACAGGAGCTCTTGTAGACAAGCAAGTGATATTGATTCTCTCAGTACCCTCGTGGTGTGTCAAAACCTATAGAGCATAACCTCTACAGGCTGGGAAGCCTCCTTATCAGAGCTAATCTTGCCTCTTGTGTGGCCTTGTAAATGGGTGTCCTTACTAAAAAATCCAATTTTTTATAGATTAACCAAAAACCCCTATATGCTGGTGCAAGAGGTCGTACCTCTGAAGCTGTCTCACATTCATACGGTTCTTAGTAGAGATGAAATTTTTTCTATGGGAGAGTCATGGGAAATGAAGCTTGGCTGACTTGAGAAGTGTGTGTTGTGGAGGGGACCAGTGCAGTCAAGCTTCTAGTCATCTGCGTTGAATAAGCATAGCTAGGGAAACCCAAGTGAGAATTCAACAAGTATTGTCATTACCAGCCTTAGGATTGTACATGTTTTCTAGAATTATACATGTTCATTCTTATCAAACTCAAAACACTTTTTTTTTTGATTGTCTATATTTGCCAAAATTTTATCATGAACAGAGTCAGTCCAAACCCCAATTAACCAAAAAACTGCAACTGTCAAACTGAGTCACATCTGTTAACCAAAAAACCGCAACTGTCAAACTAAGTCGCATTTGTTAACCAAAAACTCACAACTATCAAAATTGAGTCCAGTCTGTCATTTACTAGAAAACTCAAGTTGCATCTGTCATAGGGAGTCACATCTATTTAATAGTCAACCACATCTAATCTGGTGAGTTGCATTTGCCTATCATAACTTGTGACATATTTTACTAGAAACCGCTTATGGCACTAAAAACGACATGTGATAAATTCTACGATGCATCTATAAACCTGAACCACATTTGCTTGATAACTAGAAAACTAGATTCATTGTCACAATCTGAAACCAAACAGTCATATTAGTCTATGATTTCTCTTTTCACAGTGATCCTTGGATAAAAAACTAGAAATTTTGCTCATACTTTGTATAATTGCATCCTTTAGGTATCATTTAGCTTCGGTGATAGGCATCCTAGTTACAAAATTTAGACACATCTTTGGAAAATTACCTTGCATATCATAGAATAGGATAACTTTCCATGCTTTGGGAAAACCCTTGCTTCAACAGATATTGTCATTGAACCTAGTTACTTGTCAACATATCTTTTGTCCTACATGTGAATCCTTCTAGCTCATCAGTCTAGTTTGGGAGTTCACCTTATATTTTGGTCCTAGTCCTACATAGGTTCTTTGACAAGGATAAATTGTAGCTTTGGTTAAACTATAGGTGGTAGGTAACCTCTTTTTAGAATCATTCAGAATTGATTACCTTAAAAGTTTGCTTAGACTTTTGGCATACTTAGACACTATCATCCTAGCATAACATCATTTTAGAAATTCCTTATTTTCTTTAAAATACCAAAAAAATATTTGCATTCATTTTATATATCAAGAAAATCCCAAAAACATAGACTAGATCATATCATTTTTTAAACATAGTTTTGCATCACCCCATTTTGGGGAACATCTTTCATGGTAGAAACAAGGTCTAAAAAGAAACAAAAAGAAATGGCTAACCCACAAGACTTCATCAATCCCTTCTCTAACATACCATCAGGGACATCACAACCTCACAAAGCCTTGCTTGAATTTTTTCACTAGAGACACACATAGACAGATTCAAGTAGAAGACATAGACGCTGCTGTCCAGAATCTTGAATTTGTGTCTTTTGTAGATGAATGTTTGGAACAAGATCCCTAGAGATATCTAGCAAAGTTGTTAGTAGAAGGTGCCACATTACCTCAAGGATTTGACATTGACACATTAAAAACTTCATCTACTCAAGGGACAAAAACCATGATATCAATTGTCTCTATTCCTTAGATTATTGCAGCTATACCATTTGGAATACCTACTCAAACTGCCACAACAGTACACACATCATTTGGTATAAAACAAGGCCTTAATTTTACTGCAAGAACATCATCATCAAATCACTTTGGCACTAATACTAGAAGTAACAGGCCCAAAATTGACATAAACATGACAGGATATACCATAGATAAACACCAATACTACCATTCCACAAATAGGGGTTATATAAACATGACACATACCTACACCGAATCAAAATCCATCACAAAATATTGCATTTAAGAAAACTTACATCGATCCTCACAATGCAACCAACATGCCTTTGACACAGGTAGATGTTTTGCAAACACAAATGCAAGCCCTCTAATAAAAAATGGACAATATGTCAATGTGAGGAAAATGAACTATTTCAGCACAAGATTTATGTCCATGTCCCTTTGACAAAGCACTATATATGACACCCTTCCCACATGGATATATTATACCAAACTTGCATAGGTATAATGGGAAGAAAAATACTCTGGAACATATAAGGGAATTTTCCACAACATGCATGGACATCACATCTCATATGACCCCACGTACCTCATGAGACTTTTTCTGTGAACCCTTGTTGGGATAGCATTGGAGTGGTTCTCTGAACTTCCATATGACATTAGATCATGGGGTGAATTGGCTGAAAAATTTGTGACACACTTTTCCTTTAACATTGACAATGAAATTACGATAGATACCTTATGTCACACCACACAAGAAGGAGAAAACTTCATAACCTTCTTCCAAGGATGGAGGAGTTTAGCTAGTTGATGTCCTGTTGAGATACTAGAGAAACAAAAGGTCACAATATTCCTTGAAAATATTAATCAAAAACTGAGAAGTGACTTAAGAGTACATTGTTGTACCTCTTTTGTGGACCTAGTACAAAAAGGAATTATACTTGAAAAAGGTCTCATTGACAAAGGGGAAATCAAGAAACCAAATAGATATATGAATGCTCAACAACAAAATGCTCCAAACGACAAGAACAAATTTTGTTCTCAAAACAAAAATGTAACTAACAATGGAGTTTTTGATGCTAAGACTCTACATGCAAGACCTGTCATTACACTTAGAGGACAAAACCCCTCTCATGATGTACCCAACAATGCTGATCAAAGTGCCAACTTTGTCCAAAATACACAAAAACAATGACCACAAAGGAGGTTTCCAAAACGTGAGCTCACCCCTCTAGGGGAACCAATTGAGCCAGTCTACAAAGAACTGTTGAAACAAAACAAATATAGCCTCAAGAACCAAAGCAGTATGATCTTGGATAGTTTAATCCCTCTTGGTGGGATGATAAGTATTTTTTTAATTACCATCAAACTAAGGGATACAGTCTACAATAATGCCAACAACTGAAGAACATCATCCAAGATTTTGTTGAAAACAAAACCATAGAAGTCAATGGGAAAAAAAATACCACAAACAGTGACCACAAGGTCTTTACAGATCCATTACATGACCATGGGAAAGGAAAAGCCTCTAGTTCAAGAAATAAGACTAATACCTCGACCAATTATGCTAATACCAAGTATGACTATAACCAAGGTAAGATCATATATCATATTTGAGCTGCTAATGAAAACATCAATACCATTACTATAAAGAAGAGTCTTGAATGTGCTGTCAACACACAGCAAACTAAGATAACCATTGCAGGTCCTTCATCACAACAACAACCATAGTCCTCTAAGCCTAAGTATAATTTACTTGACCAATTGGGGAAGACCCCAACACAAATATCCATCTTGGAACTATTGACTATATCACCCGACCATCGAGCCATCTTAGACAAATATTTGAAAACCATCACTATCCCTACAAACTTAGATTTCAACCATTTCCAAGAGATGGTAGGTTACTTAACCAATTCTCATCATGCTACCTTTTCTCAATAGGATTACACAATCGAGAAGACCAACCATAATGACCTATTACACCTTGAAGTTATTTTCCATCAAAGGAAAGTCAGACGAGTCTTGGTAGACGAAGGAGTAGGGTTAAATATTTGCACCTTGAAATTGGTTAAGGTATTGGGTTTCTCAGAGGCATGCATAGACACTGCTAAGAGCATAGTCATCAAGGCATATGATGATGAGAAAAGATCATCTAAAGGAGTTGTGACACTCGCCATCAAAATTGGCCCTATGATTATGGAAACTAGTTTCCAAGTCTTGGATCTCATACTTCCCTACAATCTATTATTGGGTATACCATGGATACATGCAATGAAGGTTGTACCTTCCACTTACCATCAATGTATTAAGTTTTTGTACAATGGCACCGAGATCATGATAGATGGTGATCCTGATCCTTTCCAATATTGCACAAGCCTACATGAAATACCACAAAGATAAGTGTTTGTTAATCAAGAGGATTCATCTTCCACCTTATCCCAGTACATTGATCCATCCACTCTCTCTAAGTCAATTGCATCCCAAACACCATATTCCACTCCTAAGGTCGAGATCCAAGACAAGGGTTGAAAAGAGTATCACATGAAATCATCCTATTGTGTCAGCCAGTTGGTTCCTCCTAAGTTATACGGTTTACCCACAACATATAGGAGAAAATCAATTATAACAATACATGTCCCTCCTACAATAAATTTCATAAAATGGGGAGAGTTAAGTAAAGAAGCTATGTGTTGTGTAGTTTTGCACACATGTCCCACTAAAAGTAGGGACCCTCTTTGCTTGCTCTTTCTGGTCTTTGGTCATTTGGTCATAGGATTTGGTCACTTTGCAACATTCCTTGATGCTCATCTTTCTTATGAAAACACCCTTGTTGAATAACACATTGAAAATATTGAGTTTTGGGTGGATTTCAGGTTTTTCCTTGGTTTCAGGATTTTCCTCTAGCGGATTTCCTCGGTTGTCTTGAAAAACCGGTGGAGGTTGGTTTGCACTATTTTCAGAGATTTCGGTTCTTCGCAAAATTTCGTGACAATCGAATTTCTTGAAAATTCCTTTTCTGCCTTCGATCCCTGAACTTAGACTAGGTTGTCTTGTCATTATTAATGGCTCTTGTACGGGCTCTACAATTGGGTTTAATAAGGTTTGGATTGGTCTATTATAGTGTGAGTTGATCTTTTTTTTCCTTAGGTGAATTTGGAGAAGCTCAGTTGTGATTTCTTGGTGTGATTGGTGTTTGGACTTGTGGATTTTTGAGCTTGGTTGTGACTTTGATGGAATTGTTGTAGCTATTGCTTGCTCGTGCGTCAAAATTATTGCCATTTATTGTTGTTGTTGATTTCACTTCATCAATGGTATGTATTCATTTCTTTGCTTTTCGATTGATGAGTTTGAATGTCTCTTTGGAGTGTTGGGCGTGCTTGATATTTAAATTTTAATATTTTGAGGGGTTTGCAATTAAGCTAGGGTTTTTTCCTGCACATTTCGACCTCCCCTTGAGTTGGTGTTGCCTCTTTTGATTGTTTTGTGACTTAATCGCATCATGCTTGGGTTTTTTTTGTTTATCTCCCTTCGAATTTGATCTTGCGAGTGAGTGAACTAATTCTGTAATCGTGTGTTCATCCTAAAACCCTAGGGTTCGATCTTGAATTCATTATCAATGCTCTTAGATCACCCTTGGAAGAGTGAGAAAGATTAAATCATTGATGAGTGACTGGAAGACTATAAATTCGAGCCTGAGTTCCAAAAATTCATGATTGATTGATCGATTTAGGCGAAGTCCCGACTAAGAAGATTTTGGGTTTTCTATGTCCCTGCAAATTTCCCCGAATGTCCATCGCTCCATCATTTTCCCAAAAGTTGCATATAAAAGAAAATTTGCATGGTTTCACGAAAAATCCATTTCCTTCGGATTTCCCTAAGTTCCATTGTCCCTCCATTTCCCTGAAAAGTGCTGAGTCTTGTTAACTTCACGGATTTCCATCCCCGATGGAACTCCTCAAAAATCTGTTTGGAATGAAGAACAATGGGAATGGATGAATTAATTACTAATGAATTTGAATTGTATGATTGATTTTGAGATAATTTAAGATATGTGCAAATATTTCTTGAGCTTTACGTGATGATTGAGTTATTCATGTGTGTTATTTTGGGCTTCCATCACTAAAATCCGCCTGGCTTGGAACTCCCTGAAATTCCTTTTTGGCTTGAATTCCACGAAGGGGTGAAAGTCCCAAAGTTTGAGAAAGGATACGTAATGATATTATTAAGGGATTCTGTTTGATTTTATGGATTTATTTGGTGATTGGTATGCATTTATGATGGAATAACCTAGATTCTTATGCTATGATGGATATTTATTATGGTCTCTTGAATGTAGGCTAAATCAAGCAAAGCTATTGCTAGAAGAGCCATAGGAAAAATGGTGGATCCTAGTGACGAGGGAGAATTTGTCATCTCAGAAGAAGAAATGATCAAGATAGATATGAGAAGCAAATTTATTGAGACCAAGTTTCCTTCCATCTAGTCAAGGGTCATTGATACCAATGTGGGAAAATGGGAGTATGAAGAGTTCAAGGAAAGAATGGCAGTACAAGATCCCTCATTGTCAGGCAAAAGATTGGTAGAGTTAGGGTTGGATCATGTTGCTGGTTTTCCTCCCACAATTCAGTGCTATGAGTTGGTTTTGGAATGTGCTAGACATTATGACAAGGGTACACAGAAGGTGATTGGTCCACAAGGTAGAGTGTTGGTTAATTTCTCTCCCCCTTCGGTGGCACAAACCTTTGATATGCCTAACAAACCCCATGTGGTAGGGTTGGATCTGGATGTGGCAAGGAAATATTATACAAATGATACAAACAAGGATTTTCAGGTTATCAACTCTTGGATGGAGAAGCCTAAGCCCCACATTTCCAAGTTACCTAAGTAGTTGTTCAGGGAAAAATTCAAGGCAGAATACTATGATGCCATCACACTCGTTAGCAAGATTGTAGGTTTGAAAATTGCAGGGGTCTTTGAAAGTTGGATGTTCTATGTCATAGCAAGGATGGAGCAGAAAACTGATTATCACCAAGTAGGCATAATCAGTGCAGTGATACATGAGAAATTGTGTAATGTGTTGCAGACTAAGAGTTTCACCATGACTTCTTATCTAGTTTATGCCTTGGCAAGAGTTCATCCATACAAGGGATTAATAACTAAAGGGGTACTTGGATAAGATGTGATCTGTGAAGTGTACCATCAGTTGAATCTGGATGGTTCAAGCTATAGAAGGGTGAATGATGCATTCACCATGTATATCACAAGATTACTACAGGGAGTAGAACATGTAAGGATTTCTGATGCAGTAAAGGAATTGATACAAAGGTATGGAGGGTGGTTTATCTAGTTCCCTACCTTCTCATATATTAGGATTGATGGTTGTTAGAGGGCCCTTTATAGGTTACCAAGGTATCCAACAAACCACATCATACGTTTGGAAGTTACTAGATAAATTTTAGCCTTTGATGATATCTTGAAAATGGATATGCATAAAAATGGCTTTGGGAATGAATTTCCTTTGAGGATAGGAACTGATGAGGTATGTCCCTCTTTAATATCAGCACACTCCTTTGAGGAAGAGATTAGTAATTTGGGCTTGCCATTCCACACCAAGAGACTAAGGTTTGACAGGACAGGGGAAGCCCAAAAGAAGGCAAGTAGGGATTTCAAGAATAAGGATGACATTGAGGATTATTGAGTAAATTGCAAGGATGAAATTGAGGTCATAAAGAAGAAATAATCTAGACTACCTGCCCCCTTAATTATATTGTTCAATGTTAAAGCCATTCCTGACCAACTTGATGATGATGGAGACTTGATATAGAATCATGACTATGAGCCCATCAAGCATAAGCCAGTAGGAGGAATTGATTGGTTGGAGGAAGAGAAAGTTGAATTGGAGAAAATTAATGCTCATGTGGTCAAATATACCAAGTTGTGGATCAAGAAAAAAATATGGGAGCTAGATAATCAAGGCATGCAATACACTTATAGTGATTTGATGGGAAATTTGGATTCCCAATCCACCTCCGAAGAGGATGAACAAGATCCAAAGGAAAAAGAGAGGGTGGGGTCTCCCTTCAAAATCAAATTCAAAGGTGCCTAGGTAGAACCTAAGATAGAAAGGAAAAGGAAGCCAATTGCTAAAAAGAGAAATAATCTTCCTAAGAAAGATAAATCTATTGCTGAGGGAGAA
The DNA here is from genome assembly GCA_007115665.2 of Sequoiadendron giganteum. Lineage (NCBI taxonomy): Eukaryota > Viridiplantae > Streptophyta > Pinopsida > Cupressales > Cupressaceae > Sequoiadendron > Sequoiadendron giganteum. The sequence continues at coordinate 316,539,264 of CM021102.1, forward strand.
ATAGAAGAGGAGGCTGAGAAGGACAGTGCCCCTTTTCCTAAAAGAAGAAGATTGGTGAGAATTTCAAAGAAAAAGAATGAACCTTTAAAGGAGGCAAAAAATACAGGCCCTCAGGTGATTGAAGTGGACAACCCTAGAGAAAGGACACAAGTTTATACAAGGAGATCAAGGACTCCTCCCAAGGCTAATGTATTAAAGGAAAACATTCCCATGAATTTTCCTATTGTGGAATAGTAGAAGGATGCCTCTCCTCTTTGTGAGTCATAGGATGTGCAGAATGAGCCCAAAGATGTAGAAGTTAGTGACCACCAGGGTGAGGAAATAGAAGAATTCCATGATGGAGATCTTTTCAATTCTAAGGCAGAGATTGAAAACACTCTGCATTCTTCGCTAGTGTCGTATGATGAACCACCATTCAGGGATGAAGAGAGAATAATTGTGGAAAAGGAAAAGGTGCGTGAGAGGGCTCCCTCTCCTATCTAGGTTGAAGCAAAAACATTAGATCATGAGAAAGGACATAAGCAGGGGGGTAAGGAGAAGGAAAAAGGTGAAGAGGTCCCTGCAAGACATAATGTAGCTATTACCTCCTCCTTGGATCAAACTGAGAAAGGAACATAGAATGAACAAAAACCTGATACAACTATTCTTGGTTGGCTAGATGAGAGGTTGAAGAATAAGAAAATTATTGTGGATGATACCCCTCCGAACTGGGATGATCTATTTGCCAACATAGGAAAGGGAAAAGAAAATAAGAAGGCTAGGGTTATCTCTAAAATTGAGAGAGATGAGGCAAATAACCGAGTGATCCAAATTGTCACTCCTACTCTTGATAAGAATAAAGATGAGGTAATTGGCTAGGATTATAGTATTTAGACCATCAGTCTTGGGCCGCCCTCCATGATGTAGGAAGTTGAAGAATTTGAAGGTTCCAATGCTACAATTTTGGGAAAACTAAAGAGGGAGGTGCAAGATAAGCACAGGCTAATGAAGGAGAATGAGAAGTTGAAGAGGTATTTGCAGGATCTGATGAAGCCTTTATTGTCTATCAGTCAATTCAACTCTTCATCATCTGCAACAAGTCTTCTACCTAAGGAGACTATCACTAAATTGGAAAAGATGAAAACCACTACACAGGTTACCCATGAATGGCTGCAAGGAGTGAGACATAGAGGAGATAAAATGATTAAGGAAATTATATCCACCTATGGTGATGCTCATAGATCTTTTGATTAGTTGCAAAATGTGTTAGGGTGAGTCAAAACTGATACAAATCTCCTATTGCAAAAAATGAAGACAATCATGGATTACACTGAAGAGAAGTTGGTGAGTGATGAAATACTACCTTCTTCAAAGGGTTCAAAACCTTGGGAATGGTATGAATTGCTGCAAATTAATTAGAGGGTTTTGAAGAAAATTCATAAACAGGGGCAGAAAATTGGGAATACATTAAAAGATATTTCTGGTAAGGGTATTCCATTCTTTGAGATTATGACAGGAAGAGAGAAGTTTACACCAAAACATATAAGTTTGGAACAACTAAGGGAATGGTGGCATGAGGTTTATGATCTAGTTGATAGTGGTCTAGTTACTATAAACCAACTTGATGATGTGGCCACATATTTTGCAGTCATGGAGAAATATCAAACCCTAAAGGTGGAGTGGGATTAAGTCATCAAGAGATCAAGGGAATAAATTAAATCTCTTAATAGAAGATTTGAAATATTAAATACCCCACCTTTGGCCGATCTGGAGGAGGTTTTCCTTAGCATGCATGATAAAATAGGTCCAGGGAAGGATAAAGGGCTGACCAATGGGTGAATGCCTCAAAATTTGTGCTTCCCATTATTTCTACTCCAGCCTTCACATGCATTGGATTGATTATAAGGGGATTCCAGGCTGACCTGGAAGGGCACCTCAATCATTTAATAAAGTTTAATGTTTTAATTTTTTGGTTTTCCTTCTTCTGGCTGACCTATTTTATGGCCAACCCTTCTTTGTAACCCTAATGTGGGATGCCATTTCATATAAATGTGGCCTGTGGCCTCATTGATAAGGAAGTAGTGCTACAAGATTAGAACTTTAAAAGCGAGTTAAGTAGGAAAGCTAGAATTAGTAGTTAGTTTTGTTTTGAAGCAAGTTCTATAACACAAAATATTGGAATTGTTGATGTTACTGGTGATTTGATACAAGTGAAGATATTTTACTTTGGTGGCCTCTCTTGGATTGATTTATCTTGCATGGTTCTTATTCTATCTTTGAAATTTCTTGGAAATATTTGAATGTATGTTAGACTTAGAGTTAGATGGTTTAATGGTATTTGTGATTTGATGCTTGGAGTGTTGTAGTGATCCCTGGTCCATACTTTTGGCAACTTATTGATTGTGAGTTGCTGTGTAAAGTTAGCCTAGACCTTATATTTATACGCTTGGTTCAATTTTGGGTATTTATTCACTCCAATTGCAAAATAAGGGTTGGTGGATGAATGTTCATGATTTGAAAATATTGAATTCCTTAGATGATTGCACCATTTCTATAAGATTGTAGGTGGAATCTAGGTTAAGTAGAAATTAGTTTTGAGGGATTGGTCCATTCCAAGTATTTCATCATTAGTGTTATTGATCTTAGGAGTAATCTTAATCTTAAGATTTATGGAAACCCTTTTCTTTTGCTATTTCTTTGAATTTTGGTTAGGTTTAGGAATTTCAACTATCAGCATATTGCAAAATATGACAAGTTTAGAAATACCAACATTTGTTTTGTAAGGTCCCTTTGTGATTACCAACATTTTTACATTTATCATTGAGTTGTTTTGTTGCATTTTCAAGACCTGACATTAGAGACCTTGGGGTTATCTCTTTTCCCATAGAGATCTACCTTTCAAGAGAGATAGGATATCATATTCTGTTTGAGTTGTTGCTATGCAGAAAACACCATCAACACTATGGATTAGGAAGATGTGACCTCTTGGTTATATAATGAAGACAATGGAAACCCTGCACCATCTGTTCAAATATCTAAAGATCAATATGGAAAAGGCTTCATGATAATGAAAATTAAAGGATATGATGGACATAGTGGGTTAGGACTACATTAGAATGGAAGGATTGAACCAATCATTGTGTCTCAGTGACCAAAAGGCCTAGGGCTAGGGTTTTAACTGATTAAGATTGGCGTTCCTAGTACCTTGAAACCATCACAAGAGGAAGTAAGTGCTTCTGAAGACATCGAGATATCCAATGAACCATCTAACCCCTTCCACTATGACTCCCTTGACTCAATCAAATATGAATGGGATTCCGTTTCCTCCACTAACATGATGGACCTAGATAAATTATTTGGGGAGCTTGACCAAATGCTAAATCCCTCACCAAATCCATTTGACTCTCATCCTCAAAAGTCCTTGAAAAAAGAAGAATGGCTCAAGATTTACTATTGGGAAACCCAAGATCCTACCTCATGGGAGCCTAAAAAACCCACTTCTGATGACCTAGCCCTTACAGTGGTCCCACCTCAAAGTCTATCTATCCCTAGGAAAAAGAACAAAAAGGATTTAGTAAGAAAATTTTGTGACCATTTCAATAGGTCTATCCTCACTTTGTCAACTGCCACCTTTGATAATCTCAATGATGACATGCCCCTCATATATCCCCAGCTTATAGATTGGGATCAACAAGACACCCCCATTTTAGACATATTTGAGAATGATGAAGCAATTGCTGAGTTCATGGGACTACGAGACGACATACCTAGTGGTGACCATAAGGATGGATTTACCATAGACTTGGATAACATGGTATATTTTGGGGAGTCTATTCACCCTTCCAGTCACAAAAGTGAAAAAAAAAAAAAAACAATGAAAAGAATGAAAATGACGAGTTCCTAGGTGAAAACCGAAAGGCACCTTTGAATGATGAAATAGTAAAAATAAAGGATGCATTCGAGGGTGAAAACCTCTTTGAGGCACCCAAGGATGGAGGGTTGAACATTCTCCAAGTTGCTAAGGAAAGGTCACCAATGTTAGTAGAGGAATTTGTTGAGATCAACATAAACACTGATGATAATGCTTGGGTAATCTATTTTGTAGTATCTTTGATAGAGATAGAGCAACCAGAGTTTCGTGACTTCTTTACAAAAAGATAGATAAAATTTTCATGGTCATATGCTGACATGATTGGATTAGATCCTGATCTTATATTACATCATTTAGCATTACAACTAGGTGTTAAGCCCGTGAAGAAGAAGTTAAGGAAAATGCATCCACAAATTGCTTTATTAGTCAAAGCTGAGTTAAAGAAATTGTTGGATGTTGGATTTATCAGATTAATAGACTATGTAGAATGGATTTATAATCTTGTGCCAGTAACAAAACCATCTGGGGGCATCCAAATCTATACAAAATTTAGAGATATAAACAAAGCATGTCCTAAGGATGACTTCCCTTTGCCAAACATTAACATGATAGTGGACCTAGAAACAAGATATGAGATGCTATCCCTCATGGATGGTTTCTCTAGATATAATAAAATCATAATCGCACCTGAGGACCAACACAAGACAGATTTTACATGTCCATGGGGAACATATTGTTGGAATGTCATGCCGTCTGGGCTTAAAAATATTGGAGCTACATACCAATGCACCATGAAAACCATATTCCATGATCTGGTACACACTCTCATGGAGGACTATGTGGATGATCTGATAGATAAATCATTGACAAGGGTTGATCACTTAAAATTCCTAGATAAGATATTTCAAAGACTAGAAGAATACAAAGTAAGGCTAAATCTAAAAAAATGTGTCTTTGGCATTCAATCAAGTAAACTTCTAGGATACATCATTTTGAGATGAGGCATTGAAGTGGACCCAAAAAAAGTGAAAGCCATAATGGACATGCCTCCACCAACCAACATAAGTTACCTAAGGACACTACAAGGGAAATTTCATTCTATCAAATGATTTATAGTGCAGTTAGTAGATAAGATACATCCATTCCAACACTTACTCAGAAAAGGGGTACCATTTGTATGGATGGAAAAAAGTCAAGAAGCTTTTAAAAATATCAAGGATTACCTACTTACACCACTAGTATTATTGCCACCTATAGATACACGACCTCTGATAATCTACATCTCAGCAACCCAATCAATGCTAGGATCTTTACTTGCACAAAATGATGATGAAGGTCATGAAAGAGCAGTGTACTATATCAACCATACTTTGGTGGGATATGAGCTAAACTACAGTCACATAGAATGTGCTTGTCTTGCAGTAGTTTTTTCTACTCAAAAACTTAGGCACTACATGTTGAACCAGCAAACCATGTTGGTCACAAAGATAGATCCTTTGGAATATCTACTCAGTAAAGAAACATTAACAAGCCGATTGGCTAAATGGGTAAGGATGCTCAGTGAATATGACATCTAGTACATGGAAAGAAAAGCTATAAAAGGACAAGTTATTTCTGATTAGCTGGAAGACACACCAATTAAGGTAGAGCATCCTCTTGTTGCATATTTTCCTAATGAGTTCATGGAAGTTATACTTTGATGGTTCCCACACTAATCACAGTTTAGGAGCAAACATACTATTTGTTACACCGCAAGGAAACACTATTACTAAGTCATTCATAATTTATTTTCCATACACAAAAAATATAGCAGAATATGAGGCTCCTATGACATGATTACGAAGGGAAATACAATGGAAGACCAAAAATTTACAAGTTTATGGAGACTCTCAGCTGGTAGTCTGACAAGTCAATGATGAATATGAAACTAAAGATGAGAAACTTGCCCCATAAAAGTGAATGACAGACAAATTTAAACAATATTTTGATAACATTAGCTTTCATCAAATACCTCGCATTCAGAATAGGGCAACAAATGCTATGGAAACTGTTGGTTCACTATTGGATATACCTAGCAACATGCCAACATTTGAATTTTTGGTAGAACAGTTGTTGGCCCCCGCCTTTGATGTCCTAGATTCTGTGATGGTGTGTGAGCTTGTTGGTCCCACTTCCCCATGGTATAAAGATATATATGACTACCTTCATGCCCAAGTCCTACCCTTAGACCTATCAAACAACCAACATAGGACATTTATCTGTAATTCTTCCAAGTATACTATCATCGAAGATACCCTTTATAGACATGCCTTTGACAATACCTTGTTGAGATGTATTGATGTTGAAGAAGCAAAAGCAACCTTACATGTGGTACACAAGGGTATATGTGGATCCCATTATAGTGGTCCTATGTTAGCTAAGAAGATTATGAGACTGGGCTATTATTGGCCTACCATGGAAAAGGACTCATACATCTTTGTCAAGAAATGTCGATTGTGCTAGGTACATGGAGACTTGATACATACGCCAACATAGGAGCTCTGTCCAATAACTTCACCATGTTCCTTTTCCCAATGGGAACTTGATCTCATAGGTAAGATACATCCTACATCTTGTAATGGCTATAAGATCATCATAACTGCAACTGAATACTTCACTAAGTGGATCAAGGCTATTCCTATGACCTACATTATCGACACACAAATTTCCAAATTTATCCTTAATTACATCATTTTTCGGTATGGTGTTCCTCAATCCATAATCACAGATAATGGCCGCCCATTTAAAAACTAGGAAGTCTGCCACCTCTATGAAGAATTTCATAGCCAACACCACTTTTCCACTCCCTATTATCCACAAGGTAATGGCCAAGTTGAGGTGTCTAACAAAACAATCATCAAAATCCTCAAAAAGACTATGAATGACACTGATTGTGATTGTAATTTATAGCTTAATCCTGCCCTATGGGCTTACCGCACAAGCATCCGTACTCCCACTGACACCACTCCATACTCCTTGGTATTCATTTTTGAAGCTATCTTACCTATAGAGGTAAAAAATCCTTCCCTAAGGGTATCTTTGAAAGGGCATATTGACGATGAAGAGTATCATGTGTCAAGATTGTAGGAGTTAGAATTCTTAGAAAAACAAAGACAAAAGGCACTAGATCATCTTCAAGCATATCAAAACTATCTTTGTCGCAACTATAACAAGAAAGTTTTGAATCGACACTTTGACATTGGTGACCTGGTCTTAATAGAAAATCCAAAGAATCAAGTAGAAAGAGAAAAACCAAGCAAGTTTGAACCAAACTGGTTAGGGCCATACATTGTTACAGAAGCCTTTGGATCAGGAGCATATCAACTCTCTACCCCTAAAAGAAAACCACTATCATCACCAATCAAGAGCCTTCACCTAAAGAGGTTCTATGCATAGCTTCTTAAAGCCTTGTCTTAGTGATGAAAAATACAATTAAAAAAAAATTGTTAGCTTGATGAAAACCTGGCAAATAGACATCTTTGTAACATTGTTTTTTTTGAAAAACTAGCAAAATAGTAAAGAGAAATAATTCATCCAATATTGAAAACCATCTTGGTGGCACTTTGGATAAGTACCATGGTGAAAACCTAGCAAACAGGCACCATGTGTAGTCGACTTTGCTTCTTCATCTACCATCATTCCAATCTGATTTTCCTATCATTACACCCATAATAAATTGTTGTTCTTTCCATAACTTGGAATGATTGACATCAAGTTTACTCCACATCCCCATCCCATCCTATTGGTTTTATACCCGACTATGGAAAAATAATTGACCTACGTCAATTGGAACTTCCACTTGCTATTCAAAACATCATAAAATATCCTAAAAAAAATCCAAAAACATAATAAAATGTCTTGAAAAACAACAAAAAAAATCATAAAACTCCAAAAAGACAAAAAAATCAAAACATGTCAAAAATCCCCCAAAAAAATAGAGTCAGAGTCAGTCGTGTCAGTTAGTCATGGACATAGTCGAACTATGTTGCCTTTACAATTGGACGTAGGAAAGGCCATCACCTGATTCACCCCCAAGGAATTAGGTCCATCTTTCTAGGTTTTTCATGTATCAAACACATAAAATCATGACTCATTCTTTGTACATCAAAGTCATTGGTTGTGTCAAACTATGAGGTCTCTGCGTGTATAACGTAGGCAAGTCCATCAATTGATGAGCCCCTTAGGCCACACTAGGTCAGTCCATTAGGGTTTATCACATTCACTATCACACACATCATCAAGTTAAGTAAATTTTTTTCAGTCAATTCTATCAGTCAAAGTCCCATTGAACTACGAGGTCTCTACGTGTATAACATAGGCAAGGCCATCAATCAATGAGCCCCCGAGGCCACACTAGGTCAGTCCTTTAGGGTATGTCGTGCCAGTCAACATAAGTCATATGCTGTCATCACACAATGGTTTGAATATCAAGACAAGTATCACATCAATAAGACAAACAAGTCAACAATGTCCTCAAGTCAAATCAAACAAATTGCCAAAATAATCAACTTATGTTTCATACAAGATGTGTCCTTCTTGACAACAAAAATTATCATTTAGGCACACAATCATCATATCCTTACATAGCTTCTCGTATATGTGGAATCAACTCAACGTATTATACGGTATGTGTCTTTCTAAAACCAGGCTTCATCATGCCTTATATAGATAGTCACAAAAAAAACTGAAACCAGAATCAATGTTTTATATGGTATGTGTCATCCCTGAAATTAGGCTTTATCAAACAAACAACAATAGATCAAATTTTGGGAAATATTCTTATTGGATTTTGACTTTAGGGCTTGTTTTGTCTTATCTTTTCATTTGGCTGTCTTCATGTCATGTTACTAGCTTTCTCGAGGATGTCCTATGAAGAATTTAGAGAAGTAAAGATGTCTTAGGACTCTTTTTCTTTGACTGTTGTCTGTTGACTATCTTTTGATTTGGTTTTCAAGTCAGGTTACTAGCTTTCTCAAGGATGTCCCCATGAAGGATTTGGAGGAGCAATGATGTCTCCTAAATTTGTCTTTTTATTTGATTGTTGTCTATGGTTTGTCTTGACAAAAAGACTGGGGCAAAAATTGCCCTTAGTATGAGTTAGGACACTCCTTGTCTGCAACTGTCTATTTTTAGCAGGTGGATGACTTTGCACACCTTGGTCTATTTCATATCATGGTGTTTAGTTTCCATCTATATCATTTAAATCCCAATGATGATTTAATGCAAGGCCTAGTATGTATTTGGAAAAATATTGAAGATTCTACAATTTTTGATACTAACATCCATCTCCTCTATTTTACAATTCATATTTTCTGCACTATCATTTCTTTCATTCATTATGATGGAGTTCTGTGACACACAAAAATATAATGCATCTTGAATAGACATTGATGTTAGAAACATTATACATATATACATATGACATCACACTTATATGCTGCATTTAAAAACACAAAAATATAGGCATTCATCGCATCTAGGATTCCATAACATAATACTGTACATATATCACATTGTATCTCATATCATAAACATAGAATTCATACATAACATTTATAAATACTATGCATTCATCATGACATAGAATTAAGACATCATCATAGGCAGTATAAAACATCATAATGTGAACATGATCATTCATAACACATGTGCATATTATATAAAAACCTGCATATCAAATAAAACATGTGCATACATAAATAGAGCATTGCATAATCATATAATCACCACCAAAAATGATATATATATCCCTCAAAAATATAAGTCTCATAGTACAATGTCAAAATGTATCAATCTAAATGGAACTCATAGGCTCTATGCCATAGTACAATGTCTATACATAAATGAAAAGTGTCTCTAAGATGTGCTCCCACTGCTCTCATGTAGAGTCTGAGGAGATGATTGATGGTGAGCTACTCACTGTGCAAAAGGAGGTCTACCATATGGCCCTATCTTGGGAGGTCCTACTACATAATCTATACTCTATGATGGGTTGTTTGACCTGCTTTGAGAACTGCCTTTGTGTGCCTGTGAATAACTAGGAACCCATTTCTTAGGAGGTACCTCTGCCTCATACAAATTCCTGTAATATCTCTCCCTATCACTAGCTCTGACCAACTCCTGAGAAAATGTTGTAGCCAATCCAGTGCATAGGACCTTCAACTCTATAAACCTCTACTTTTTCTCTTATCTCCTAGCTGCTGCCTGATCTCTATCCATATACGCACTATCCCTCTCCATTTGCATAGCATCTCTCTCAATAGTCACTGCCATCACCCTCTCCTCCAAGGCCTCTACTCAGGCCTGTAATTCTGCCAACCTCTGATCACTGGGACCCTCCTTCCCCCTCTATGTTCTCTCTCCCACCTCTACATACCACTCATCAACAATCCTATCTCAAAGCTCCCTCTCTTGATGCCCCATCTCCTCCTCTTCCTCATCATCATGATACCTTGCTAACAAACCAAGAGAATCTCTCTCCATATCCTCTTCACCAGCCTCCTCCTCCGCATGATCCTCCCCAACAGCCTCCTCAGCTACATGCTCTACACCTATCTCTACCTCTCCTCCTCTACCAAAGTCTAACATCGAAACATCCTCTCCCTTTCCCTCCTCCTCACAGACAGGTGACAAAGCACACCCTCTACCACCTCTCCTGCCTCGTTGACCCTATCAACTACCTCTCCTACCACCTCCTCTACCATCATCCCCACCACCTCTGCCACCTATATGACCACCCCTACCACTACGCTAACCTCATGGTCCTGTCCTCCATCGCTCCATAGGAGCTCGCTGATCCAAATCTATATAAGGTATGGGCTTATGCTCTGCCCACCATGCATCATATGCCACTATGGTTCTAGGATCTACAATCACATCTCTCCAACCCCATTGTAGAGGCTGTAATGCCTGAATGTCTACCTCCGCTATTGCAATAGGAATCATAGGCCCCCATAGAGGAACCTCTCTCAAAGAATGAGCAAACTCAGCTCGCCCCTATGGCTCATCTCAGACCTCACCAAAGTATCTCAGGACTTGATCTGGAAGGTGTCTCTCAATAATATGTACACTAGAAACAATCCTCCCAATCAAGTACTGCATCTGTCTGCAAAATGGTAAATGTATGTCCTCATCCTGCCACTAAGCTCAATCCATATACGATCTCCATATAAACTATACAAGGGTATCAAGGGCATGTATCTAGTACCTTGTATCTCCCACATGGCTCTGGCTAATAGTTCCCACATAATGAAAAACATATGGGGATTGACCATCTAAGTCCACTGTCACCGGGGGACAGAACACAACAATGTGTTCCCATGCCTAGATCATCAGTAAAGTGGTATCACAACTCATCAATTGTGCATCTCTATAAGCTATGTCATGTAAATAAAAATAAAAAATCGCTAATAAATAAGGGCCCCATGCATATACAACGTGTTGATCTAACATCCCAACAAGCATCTCACCCCACCCAATAAGAAACCCATGACCTCAATGATTAGGTAGGAAAATCCTGACAATCAATGTACACAACATACAATCAATCCGCTCATATCTCTTAGTGAGGACATGCCATTTGATCTCATAATGCTCGATACCAAGACGTCTAATTTCATCATATAAATAATTATTGGGTAAGCTTGCTATAACCTCTTTGGGTATCATACATGACTCTCTCACCTAATCAGTAATATCAAAATCCTATGTACACCCTCTAAAGTAACTGTAGCCTCTCCAATAGGAAAGTGAAAAGAGGAGGTCTCTGAATGCCATCACTTATAGAGAGCTATCAACATACCTCAGTTAGCTCGAATAGAGGGCATAGTGAAAATATGATGTAAACCTAGACTCCATATCAACTATGTCTCGACACTCACCAACTGGTCTCACAACTCATATGTGGCCAACCTTGACTCCTGAGTGCATATCGGATCCAAAACAGTCTGCAAATGCATAACAATACTTTGTGTCAAAAATATAGAACATTCATTTTTTACATCACAAAATTTCAAAATTTTGACAGGAAAATGCGTTGCTTTAATATCAAATACGATGCACAATTTCACACGCATCATTCTAACTTGCACATGTGATGCAGAAACCCAAATGCATCATACAGACAAGAACACCTATTTATCATGCAAATGCATCACATTTTCACAAATGAAGTGCATTATTACTTGCCTACCTATCATGCATATGCGTCACATTTTTACAAATGTGATGCAAAATTCATCACTTTTCTACCATGCAAATGTGTTGCACTATTCTACATGCGATACTATTTTTCATAGATGTGATGCAATCCTACACATGCAGTGCACACAAATGAAAATGCGTTGATTTTACTAAATGTCCTAATTGGTCCTAGACGTGTTTCAACATATGCATCATGTTGTGAGCACATGCATCACATAAAAACACATATGCGTTGATCCTAAAGTGACACATATGAAAATTAAAATTTAAATGCCTAAAAATGCATGAAAATTTAAAATTTAAAAGACATTTCAGGGGTACATACTGGGGGTCTTGCATCAACCAGCTATCTGAAGGTCTGAATGTGATAACCACGGTGATCTGTGTTTGGAACAGGCGTCATCCTTGCTGAGAGCTCTAGAGAAAAATCAAGGTTTCATAAACTTTGAGGGTGCAAAAGAATTGTTTTTCCACCCAAATCCTATTTATATCTATGGTTTTGGGGGGTTTTTCTCCAATCTTATGTACTGGGCACACTACTTACTCACTTCTGACATCCATTTCGCATACCAAACCACTTCAAAATTGATTTATTTCACCACCATCGAACTTCTGACTATCAAATTACCTAATTGGGACAATTTCCATTTTTTTCAATTTTTTTTGAAAAATTATCATTTTTCTCGAGGGGGCATGCCCTTACCTATTTCACACCGGGGCATGTTTTAACTAATTTTATTTGACACAATGACAAAATGAACTTGTATCAAAGAGGAGAAAACTGTAGACACCGAAAATTGGTCTAGGCCTGCGACACCATTTTCTTCATGGTCATGATTAAATAATGATAATTATTTAATTATTTTTTAAAGTCACTTATCCTCTATTAATTAGATAACTTTAATTATTTGATTAATTCATCTTATCTTTATTCTTCTTTGATTAATCAAATAAATATTATTTATTTTATTACTTCGCTAATTAATTAATCCCCTTTCTAAAATTAAATAAGTTGTTATTTAATTTACCCTCATCACATTTTCGACTATAATTAAATAATCCTTTTGAATTATTTAATTATTCCTTAACTTTTTCTCCAGTCAATTAAATAAATATTTATTTATTTAATTTAATCTCCAAATTTTGAATGTTGAATTAAATAACCATTTAATTCATAAAAATAATTATTCCTGGCATATTCTTCTATAATTGGATAATCACTTAGTTATCTAATTAATCATTTACCACTTAAGTCAATATTTAATTAAATCAGTAAGTTTTTTTTTTTGTTTTTATTAGATTGCAGGAATTGGGTAGAACGACCCCCTATAAACTGCAGTGCGCCTGGTAAACTTTTTAATGCAACCGGCGATGCTGGTGCAACACGCCCTCTGGTACCACAGGGGTGGGGGAGACTAGACCTCGTGACCAACCTCCTGCAACAGGAAAGATTTAGCAAAATGAGCTAGGGCCCCAACTCCAATTAAATCAATTAGTTATCTCCTAATTTAATATTTGATTGTTTCTAACAAACAAACTTTCTATCTTAATCAGTCAATTATCTAGTTTTAATTCTTCTGCATGCAAAATTTTATTAATTAAATAAATTTAATAAATTAATTAATTCATTCGTGCGTTCGAACACAAAGTTTCTTCTTTATCTTTTACATGCAATCATTATTCTTCTGATTCTTGAATAGTCTCAACTAAAGATTAAATTATTATTTAATTTAATCTCCATCAATTATGTTTTTTCACTCACGTTATTACTGACACTAAATCTCTATCGCATGAAATTCATTAATCTCAATCATCGATTTGTCTTTTTAATTTGGGCCGATCATTTGAAAATCAATTTTCTATAAATTGGCTTGACCTTCATCATTATTACTCCTCCCAAAATCTTTATACTTTTAGGAAGCGACTTTACGAATCTTCAATATTTTGCTAAATCATTATCAATAGGCCATATTTGCATACTTAAGAAATTTGAGGGCAATTATTATACAACAACAAAATGGAGAATTGCAATAAAGGTGATTCATGGAATGGATGAAGAATTTAGTGAGATTATTCCTTTGTTCTTTTATTTATGCTTTTGATTCCATTGTTCTTTCTTGTTAGCGTAGGTTAGATTTGAGTTTATTGGATTAGTATTGCTTAATATTGCATTTCTATTTTTCCTAGCATTATAGTGAATACTATTTGATTTGTTATTCACTCTTCTATTTAGATGTTCTATTATTGCTGTGACAATCCTCATATTGCTATTAAAATCATCTTCATCATGACTTTTACATTTTTCTTTGTATTCATTTAATTTCCTAAACAATTCTTCCCTATTGGTATCCCATTCCACTTGTGGCCCTTCTGATATATTGGGTTCTACTATTGAAATGGGAACACTTACCATATAATTTCTGATATATTGGGTTCTACTATTGAAATGGGAACACTTACCATATTATATGGCACAATTTCCCAAGAAGAACTTACATCAAGAATAAAATCTAGGGATACGTCCTCTTGTGCAGTAGTGGGAGAGTTAAGATCATTTTGTTTGGGCTTTCTAGGTTTTAACATTTGCAAAACATCTTCCAATAATGCTACCTTTGTATGTAATTTCATATTATCCCTCTCAAGATCTCCATATTTAACCAAAAAAAATTCAATTCTATTATGAGTTTATCCTTTTCAGTAGTCACAGACTCCACAATTACCCTTGTGAACTATGCAACATGAACTGAAATATTTGTAGCTTCTAAGGCCGATGTTTCTGATACTATTTTTATTATTAGGCCTCCACTGTAGTTAGGTGCAAGCTCAATAATGTATGGTTTTTTGTGCTTGAGGCTAAAGACCATATATCCAAGGCTTCTATTTCATCACTGAAAGTAGACCCCTATAGTGCAAGTGTAGTTTCTTCCTCTGTATCATAGAGAGGTCTGTCACATTTCTTAATTGTGTTGAAAGCTATAGCTGAAGCTAGATCCCATTTTGGTAGCAAAAAGATGCCATTGGTTCTCACCAATTCTCGACCCTCCTTTGCAATCATGTTTTGGAATTTGGCTCTCATTTCATTTAACACACTTTTTCTGAATGATAGCATCAGACAGTTCTGGATGAAGGCTCCTTTCTATAGCCATAATTTTCACACACTCATCTCTTTTAGCCCTGTATGCAAATTCCATAAAATATTTGAGTCTTTACAAATGAATCATCATCCAAGAATTTGGTATATGCCTCAATCTGCATATCATCACTTCCATTAAACCCTCTAAGATCAACGTTACTCAATCTTTTTCCTAATTGATTTGTTTCCCTTACTATAGATGCAGTGGCACTCCTTCCTACATTTCTTGTTCTAACACCTAAATATCATCATAGTCCACTAAATTAGTGGCCTCAATCTTTTGTCTTTTCAATGGTGGCTCTTTGGGTGGTATTTCACTAGGTGATGGAGAATCAATATTTACAATTTCAAGCTCTACCAGCCTTGGTGGAGATGGGGGTTGTATTTGTGGCATAGGAGAAGGAGGCTTGTGTTCCTCTTGCTACTTGGGAATGTAGGATTCATCAAATTTATTTTCCTTACTCTTTCTCCTTATAAAAACTTTATTTTTGGTTCCTTAGGGGCTTGTGTTATAGAATCTTCTCCTATAGCAGGGATTACTCGTCCACTATGTTCTTCTACAATTGGAGCCTTCCCTTTATCTTTACTAACTACCCCTTTAGTTTCAAGGTGGCCTACTATTGAATCAAAATTCCTTGGTACATGCTCCACCTTTTGTATTATATCCTTAGCCTCTGGGAGGACCTTGAAATCAGGTTCTTCTGGATTTATTTTCCTTTGTATCTTATTGAATGTGATCCACCTTGCTAACCTCGTTTCTTATTCCAAAGTGTTTGATATATTTATTATTACATCTTCTGGATATAGGAAAATGTGGACATATTTGTAGCTCTTGTTTCACTTATTCAACCAAGCCATAAAACCTTTAGGATCATATATGACCCTCTCAAATATCATTTGCATGCGGTATATTTTGAGTACTTTAAGGATGTTATTCCAACCTCCTTTGGTTATTACAAAATTAGAGAAACATGTGTATGAAGGAAAGAAAGTTCCTTTTCCTTGATTCAACAAATGCTCATTTTCAAGATTTCCTAGTTTCCACATAACCTCAAGGAAACCAATTCTTTCTAGCACAAACCTCGACAACAAGTAAGGTGCTAATTTAGAACCATATACTCTTAAGATAGTGTAATTAGGGAGTGAGATAACATCTCCCCAATTATGATCAACTCCTATCTCAACCCTTATTTCCTTGGGTCTCAAGAAATCATGTATAGCAATGAGAATTCTAGGTAACTTCACAATCAAAGATTTCTTTAGTTCAAAAGAAAATAAATTCTGGAATGTGACATAATCATATGTTCTATCATCTTTGTCCAAGACTATTGTCCGACATTGCACGAGCAGATCCAAGTCACCCCATTTTCTTTCCAAGTCAATATTTTGTCCAAGTAAATTGCACCCTTGTACAAAAACATATGCATTAGTAGTGAGTACCAGCTGCATCTTACCCCAGATTCACCTTTATTTAATATTACCAGTCCCTCATGCATTCTTTCAAAAAGAAATCCCGCATAATCATACACTACAAAATATTGGGGATGCAGGATATGGGATACCATATACATCCATGCCATTGGAATTCCAGAGACAAGATCATAACCAGTTATTTGGAAAATGGAATAGAAGGTCCTTTTGAAATAAGGAACAAAATAGTTAACAAGGAAAGGATCCTTATCATGTGATCCCATTACAATCTTCCATCCTACACTTTCTGTGAGAAATCTCAGTAAGATGTGGACTCTAAATGAAATCTTGGATTTATCATACTCCTACCTAAGAGCATCTTCATTTATCTTTTACATTTCATCACTCCATTCAGTAATCTTGAAAAAAGACCCAATTCCTCCTTAGTGATCTTAACCATTTCTTTCCCATCATATGTTTTGATAGTCCTCATGACTGGGTCATAATAAGTAGCTATTGCCTTAAGCAAGTCAACACCCATATAGACATTTGGCACAATTAACTTTCCTAGATCATAGTTCCAAGGGTTTCCTACTAGGATAGCCATATTTCTATTCCTAAACCAACCATAAAATAGTTCCCATCCATTATAAGGTAATCTAGCATCCAGGCTAATAGAACTTGTTTTGTCAAACATGCCCTTTGCTATTTGAGGACCTCTAGGAATTAATTGGACTTTAGGTTTGTCACTAGTGGAGGGTGGTAATTGATCTATAAGGTCTTTATGCATAGGCCTTTTGGGAGTGGAAGCCTCCCCTTTAAATGAAGATACTTTTACTTTACGAGCCATAATGCAGGAAGTACAACAAGGCAAGGTTTTTCAGTTTAACTGAATAAGGCCTATGAATTTTGTGAGGGTTTGGAATGAATTACGCAAATGAAAAATTAAAAAATTCATTTTTAATGAACATCAAAACTTAAAAAGCCGAACCAAGAAAAATCCTTAACAGACTTAAGCTTGAGAAATCACAACTTATCAATAATGCTAGAAGAAAAGCAATAATTGACTTATTGTTTTACTCGCAGGTTGACAAGCTTGGTTTCGACGTGAGAAATTTTTGAGAAACCACAACATGAGCTCCCTGAGTGTATTGAGTATACTTGTAATGCTAAATTATGCCTTTAAGATAAACATTAATAATCATGCAATTCCTTACTTTGGTAGCTCAATGTACTCTTAGTTATTAAGGCTCACTAACACAAACCAGAATAAATTGCTTTCCTTCAAATAAGTTTTGAATTCAAATTTGTTTAGCATTCCTTGTTGTTGGCTCTTCATAGTTGAATGGTTGTTATCCATCTTGCTTACCCTTACTAGATATACCTTGAACATACTTTTTGTTTCCAAAACTAGTTTCATCATCACCATCTAATTTCTTAGAATCAATAGTTGGATCCCTGGTAATGAGATCTGTTGAATAATCAACAACTTTACAAGATGCTCTAGTATTTCACTCCAATTATCTTTTCCATTAATAATAATATCCACAAGGTCTCTTTCATTGTCAAGCTTGCCAAAGGATCCCTTATAATAAATGTGTCTTCACCTTAGTCTATTGTTTCCAAAATATTCTTTCGATTTGACACATAGTCTCCTTTCATATCCAATTTCCTTCTAAATGTAAGTTTAATTTTGTTTAACAAGTTGGTAAGTTCTATTCGTACTTCAACCTATGTGTGTATGTGTACTAATCAAAATATAAACAAACACAACAATGACACATTAGATTAAAGGAAACTAATTAAAATTAAAACAAACTCTAAACAACAACTCCTTCAAAAGCGTTCCATTATCCTCTATCTCCAAGGATTCGATGCAAGTTATTGGCTCTCAGTTGGTGTAAGCAACATCTTGGAAAAATGACAACTTCGGAGAACGAGTTTACGCAACATGCATGTCTATTGCTAAATGATTTAAGCTAAGATATGAAAACTAAAATCCTATGCTTGAAAAGATTGCTAAAATGCTGATTTGAATGCAACTATAGGAAATGCACTAAATTCACAAAATGTAGGATCCTTTTTCAACTCACAAAGAGGCTGTATTTATAGATTTTTGGAGGCAAGAATCTAGTTGGCAAAGATCAACGGTCGAAATCAAACCTATCAAGATGAATAATGAGAGATTTTGTAAGTTGAGAGAAAGATGGAAGGTTGAGAGAATAATGAGAAATGTTTCCTCCTACACAACCTTCTCCATTAAAAAATGAAGGAAAGTTTCCATTTGTGCACTTCATTTATGAGGAGTTAGTTGATAGTTGAAGATAAATCCCTAATTAATGAAATAAATTTATTTAATTACATGTGACAATAAATTTAGAAGCAAAAGGAAGGTAATTAAATATCAAATATTTAATTATGTGTGAAGTGAGAAAAGAGGTTAATTAAATATTTAGAATATTTAATTAGATGTGGAGTGAAGAATTAGAAATAATGAACTTAGAAGAATATTCCATTATTTGAATTTAAAATTCAAACTTAGAATAACATGATAATTAATATAAATAAATTATGAAATTTATTTAATTTAATCTAGAGGAATACAACAATAATTACATAAAATTATTTATTTAATTAAGGTAGAAGAATTATAAAAGGGAACAATATAAATAAATAGTTAAATCTATTTATATGTAGATGACTTTAGAAGATTAATTAAATAATTCATATTTAATTAATTAACAAGCTTGATTAAATTTGACCATTTTTAGATGTATACACAACCAAACTATGCTCTTAACTGAGCCTTTGTCATATTTAATCCAATAAATATCAATCATCTTTCCAAGTGATTGTGTCCCTTTTATTTCCTCATATCTTTAGACATTCTAGGGTTCTTTGTCTTCTTTCTCCTTTTTAATTGGGATCTCCAAAATGACTTTTCCTATTCCAATTGGTGGAATCATGTAGACTTTTAATTCTTCGCGGGTTATTTTTTTTTCTTGTCCATTTGGTCTCTAACCTTCATTCAAAGGTATCAAATTTCTCTCTTGAATCCAATTATCATTGCAATATTTTAACCTTGTATCCAATCAGGTTTGTCAAGGGTTTATCCCAACCTCTTTTTACCTTTCTAGTTGTTTTTGGTCTCACACAACATTGAATTCCTACTTCAATAAAATTTTCCAATTTATGCTATCCATTAGTTCTTTCCAATAAAGAATATTCATAGACTCATAATATCCCTACTTAATCTAAATTTCTTGATTCTTTTTGCAACTACTATTACTATTAATAAGGGGGATTACTTCAATCCTCTTTATCCCTTAGAGTCATTTAAAAAAATTAATAGGATGAAGGTACCCATTGGTAAACCTCCATAACCCTCCTACTAAACCTAGTTTCCTAATCTTCTATAATCCAAGGTGTATCATATTGAGTTGTTGGTTGAGGGATTTTCAGTTCTGGGAACAATTCTTTTCTAGTCCCAAACACAAACACATTTTAAAGAATCTAAAATTACCTTTTTGTTTCCCATTTATTATTTTCATCTTTCCATCTTGGCATAAGAACTTTTCAACCATTATCTTCTTATAAGGTTTATGCATCACTTGCATAATGAGCTCATAGGTTCTAGAGCTGAACCTGGTAGCTCTGATACCATGTGTAACAACCCCATTTATTTTACTCAAAAGAATTACCAATTTTTTAACCACAAGTGAATAATTCACGATGCCATCACATAGAAACAAATTTTTTCTTGTAATTCACTATATGCACATTTGAAAGAAAACATATGCCAAAATTTCCATTTGCATTTATAATTGAATATTACAATCTTTCCAAAATAATGACATATAAAATCTAAAGATAACATCTCTTTCATTACAACTTCCATAGAAATGGATATAAGAAAACATACATAGCTCCATGAGCTTCATCAACACTATTAACAAATGGTCCAGGAAATCCCCTACAAATCTTGACTGCCAACTGTTGAGTAGAAGCATTCAACTCAAGAAGTTTTCTGCCAACCATGGAATCAAATGTTGTCCCCCACATATTTGCCACATATGGAAAGATGGGCCTACCCTTTGATGAAGAGATTGGTTGGAAAAAACCCATAATAAATAGTGTTTCTGAGCTTAGTGTCGTGCCCTACAATCTAGAACCTAATCACATGGTAGCTACAACTATGAGTATGAAAATCTCAAACTAGAATTGTCTATACTAGACATAGTGAACTGATAGTGGTTTATCTTTAAATGACTCCATTCAAAATTACCAATAAATATACTCAAATTAAAAGTACAACCTTTAGCAAGAAATGACTTCACTGAAAGTATAATATTATCAATAAATGACCTCAATCAAAAGAATAATCATATCAATAAATGACTCATTCAAAGGTATAGTCTCAATAATAAAAGACTCTATTCAAGATTGTATTCTCATCAATAAAAGACTATTCAAAAAGTAGATTTTCATCAAATAAAAAGACTTCATGTCAAGAGTGTAAAACAACCAATCAAGTACAATTCCATCTCATTAGGGTATTCCCACCTATGGCTCCAATGAATATTAATTCTCAAATTCAAGGGATCAACTTCATCACATAGGTAAATCTCTATCTTGGCATACCCCAATACCCAGATGTAATAAAAAATTAGTTTTCAATCAATAATCAATTTAAGTAACAATCAAGTGATCATTCAAGTATAGACTACCAATATGGTTTGTATGTTGTCTCTTTCTATCCATCACGACAAGTATTCATCATTGTCATTGTGTTTTCTAACCTCATTAACCTCTAGGGTTTTCCTTATTATAATATGTTATCAAATAATAGTAACCTCCTAAATGTACTTATGACACATTTATCAAGCAAGTTCTACACTTCCTCACTTTTGACTAAGCATTTCCTATATGAAATCTGTTTTTGGTATAGTATTTAATACTATCATATATACTTATTCCATAATATGGAATACAAAGTAATATCAAACAAGTAAATTCATTTCCTATCTTGATCCATCATGAATCCATCAAATACAACCAAACAAGACATTAATCATTTAATGATAAGCAATACATATTTTTCTAAGCAAGCTATCAATGACACTCAATCTTTTCAAAAAAACACAAAGCATAAAAGTGTAGAAACCGAATGCCTATTTAATGCTTAATTCCAATTTGAACACATTGGTTCCTAAGCCCAGTCCTTCCAAGAACAACTTACCAACTCTACTTAAATTCTCCAATTCCACTCTTAAAAATTTCTCTTAAAAACTCTCTTAACTCTCCTCACAAACAACTCTTATCCCAAACAATTATAACTTAGATTAAAATCAGTAGAATGAAAGTGAATAATGCATCCATATGAAGGAATCTTCACCCATATTTATACATAAATATAAAACTTAGCTGCCTACAATCAAGCTATGTTCAATTACACTTCACAATTTATCAAGATTGACTCAACAACTAAAAACAATGGGTGGCAGCATTTAAAAACAATACTCATCAAAATAAAGTAGTAAATCGATTAAAATAGAGACAACAAGAATTATTTCGAGAAATTCAAGGTAAAAGATCAACAAGTTGACTCCAAAAATGATAGCTTTTACATGACTTATTATTCATTTTACTTTGTCTTCCATTGTTGGATAGAGCTTATAGTTTAGACCTCTATTTGTAATGCAGTTTCATATTTTGGTTCCACCTAAAACCTTATATCATGCATTTTGTTGTTTTTTGTGCTAAGACCAAGTCAACGTTTAAATACTCTTCAAATATCTCTTGTACTTTTGACCGAGTCTTCTAAACATTGCATTGTATTTTCAAGTTGGTCGATGCATAATGAATGATTGTTGTGCTTCTTTACTTCACCTATTTCATGCGCTTTAAATGCTCCATGTTACATTGTATTTTACCCTACTTCACATCATTTGTCTTTCACTTTTCTCAAGTGCTTTATACACAACACCTTAGGTCTTAGATTGTTTATTTGAAGAGCTCATAATATACCTTGTAAACTATGCACTCAACATAGTATATTATTAACATAGCATTCAATATTTACTATAAACTTTTGGTTGTAGTAATGTGTTGCATATATTCAAGTTTTGTTGGCTTTATTAAAGCCTCAATTTCTTAATAAGGAAATGCTATATAATGCACTTGAGTTGTTTCAAAAGTACTTTCAATATATAAATTTCAATCAAACAATATAAATAATAATATATATTATTAATATGCAAATATATATTATAATCTCATTCATATGAATATCAAATGCATTCCTCGACCATGAAATATATATAAACACATAACAAAGTAGATATATATATATATATATATATATATATATAATCATATATATTTATATTTCCACTTTCATACTAATAATATGTATTATTTCATTCTTGAATTAATATACATGTATTTTACATATTCATACACACTACTATAAGAATAAATTATATATATATATACATGTATTATCGTATATGTGTATATGTTTCCATTACATATTTCATACACATATATTTGTGTATACATGTATATACATATATATATTACTTATATATATCATTACTCTGATTTTTATATTTAAACACATATATTTATAATCCCATTGATTGATATATATACATGAAGTGTATATATCTTGTTGATCAAATATAACCACATATATATAACATAAGAAAAAAAACATAATTAGATTGAATGCAAGTTAGAACAAGGATTCCCCATGAAATTCATCTACAATGTTCAGAGATAGAAATGAAATGAAGAACAATACAAGAAACTAAATCAAATTCTATTTAAGCAATGCAAACACTTAATCCCATGGGAGAATTGGTGCCAATTATGTGTAGAAATTGGCCCTTTCCCAACTCCTTTATAAGCTTGATGATGGTTGATCAACTTGATGGTGAAGAACAATGCAACTCCTTGCTAAAATTTGCAATAACCTAGCTATGGTGATGGAAAATGCTCAAGGAGATGAATAGAGTTGCTCTTAATTGAAGATAATAACTTTTCTTTCAAATTGTGGATGAATAATGAGAAGGAAAGCCTCTCATTTATAGATTTCAAAATGGAAGAATGAGAAAGATTTTAGCAATGTGGGATCTTTCAACATCCAATGGCCACGTGCCACTAGTCAAGATGTGAATGGATAAAGGTTGTGCACATTTTGATCAAAGTGCCAATAAATGTTATTAGGTGGAATTTCAAATTTGTGAAATGAATTGTTGGAGGGAGAAAAGAATGACTTAAATTCCACTTGGCTCAATGCACAAGGACATCTAAGAGGGGAGTGAATGCTTTGCTAGATGCACAAATCAACTTGGAGGGATTTTCAAATTTGGAGGTATATTCCCTTTTTATGCCATATGAGGGAAAATAGGGATTTTAATAAATCAAAGTAATTGTTTTATTGTGCAAGTTGCATTCTCTAGAGGATGTGACATAGATTAGGATTAAATTAATCAAAGTTTAATTAATTTAATGAGAGATTAGGGGATGTGACAATTTTGACTTATATTTTAGGATTTAAATAAATCAAAGTTGAGAGGAATAATGATGTTAGATTTAATTAAATAAAGATTGATTTATTTAATTAAAGAAGGTGGTGTTAGATTAAATCAAATAAAGATTAATTAATTTAATCTAAATGATGTGATCTTAGAGGTTAATAAAATAAAGTGAATTATTTAATTAAAAGATAGATTAGGATTAATTAAGCAAACTGATTTATTTAATTAATAAAAAAGAATGACTTAATCAGATAAGAGAGGAATTGTGATGAATTTAATCAAATAAGGAATATTTAATTAAATTAATTAGAAAAAGGGATGATTTAGGAAGAAACAATGTTAGTAAGATCAGGATCAGGTGTGTAGGATCAAATTGTATATTTTCCATGTCTACAGTTTCCATTACATATTTTATACACATATATTTGTGTATAATGTATATACATATATATATTACTTATATATATCATTACTCTGATTTTTATATTTAAACACATATATTTATAATCCCATTGATTGATATATATACATGAAGTGTATATATCTTGTCAATAAAATATAACCACATAAGGTAGAACTCATATATGACAAGAGACTCAAATAAATCATGATCAATCAAGAAACCAGAGAATATAACCAAAATCATTTAATTCAAGAAAACAACCTATCTTAACCAAGGATGACTACCCAATTTTTCCATTAAGTCAAGACTATGACTAAAGGCACTTACCTGATTCCCAAGCTACTAACTTGACCTAAAAAACTAAAAGCGTGTGTGTGTAAGCTCAATTAGAATCATTTAAGGTTACTCGACCAATCACTTTTCTTAAGTGATACTTCCCTTCCATAAAAAAGGATTGAATCTATCCCTACATCCAACTTAGTTTAACACCAAGGTAGTTAGATGTTCATAATAAATCTATTTGCATAATAATACATTTCTATCAAAAAATCATTAGAGAATTCACATTACAATGATAACATTCCATCAAATTCGAAACATATTCATTCTTTTGAGATCATCATCATCCTATTGCATATTCACATATTTCATTCACCTAACAAACATGTTAAAAGTCATAATTTACATTTATCAACATTTTCACTCATAAAGGTAAAAGTAACTAGATAACAATGAAACAAGGTGTAACATTCATAATCAAAGAGACTAATTAGAATAGAATACCTTACTTTACCATTTCTCTTATATTTCTTGATTTTATCATCACTTGTCAAACCAACAACATGCATAGTATATCCTTTTTTAATTGACTACCAGACACCAAATATTTAAGAGAGACCAAAAAGGACTCCATCTTGGCTTTCTAATAACTATAATTCATTCCATCGAACATTGGAGCTTTGACACCCTTCCTATGTGCCATCCAGATCCACCTCAAGTAGTTAATATTTATCCAAGGAACCACAACTCTAATACCAATTTTTAGATGCACAAGACAACTGAGAGAGGGGTGAATTAGTTATATACTTAAAATTCAATCCCTCAATATCATTCAAACCCTTACTAGACCTTAAACCTTTATAATGCATTAGCAGAATGTAAACATATGAAATAGTAATGCAACAAAATTGAAAATAGAAAAACATAAACACTTGAAATTATAAATAAAAATATAATCAATTCTTATCTAACGATCCCACTACAAACTTATAGTGGATGTTGATTTTCTTGTTGGAATATAGATGCAACTCACCAACATAACACTTTTACTCAATTGATAGAATAAATTTGCACATAAGTATGATTGTATGAAAATGACCAAGAAATGATTGCATTTATAGACTTTCTAGGGAATAATGAAGTGAGAGATGAGGATAAGAATGAAGAATTATGTTAACTAAAAAAGTCATGAATCCAAATCAATTAAAAAAATTAAAATTCCCATTTTGAACTCATGAGAGGATAAAAATGGGAGGAGCATATTTCCATTTGAATATGGAGTCTAGTGATGAGAGAAGTTTCTAATTCAAAGATTGAGTTAACTTGTGAAAAATAATTATAAATTATTATTATTTTTTTAAATGAATGTTTTGATGAGGAAGTTGGGAAGTTTAAGGATGAGTTAATTAATGGGATGAAGATTGATTTTTTAATTTCTTTTGGATAACTAGCTCTGATTTAATTAATTAATTAAATGGATAAATGGATAAATGAAAAATAGTAATAATGATGTGATAAATGGTAAATGGTAATAAATAATAAAGAAATGGTAAATGGTATTTTATTGATAATAAATTATAATTAATGAATGAATAATGATTGGTGTGTTGAATATTTAATTAATTTCAGTGATAAGAAGAATATTTTTAGTGTCTAATTTTTTTTCCTCTTTGAGATAATGTTTGAAGTGACATTGTTTTAAAGAAAAAAAAAGTAGGTATGTAATGCCCCGCCAAATAACCTTAAAGGAAGTTGCAATTAACATCATAAGCGAACCAATTTTTTTTTATAAAGTGTATTTAACATACATGTTCACTTACTAATTAACAACAACCTCTAAGGCTATAAGGTTAGGATTACTTAAACCCACACATACATATTACATATAACCATAGCATTAAGAACTTTATGATATAAACATCATACATCATAAGAATACCACATAACATAATAAGAGAATCAACCAAGATACAATCTCATAAACATTATCTTAAACCAATAGTTACATCACTCATTCTCAGAATGAGACAATAGTACAAATGTATTACAATTACATAACTCCACCTCTTACAAAAGAGGGATAAAGTATCATATACAACTGAAATATTACAATGCAAGAAATTACAACAAGAACCACGAGCTGTCCATCTGGATGTCTCGCCACCAAGTACTGAAGATAGATGGGGACCCAATGGTTTTGGTGCATGTTCCACCCAACCAATGTGGTACCCGAAGGCCCACCCCCCATGCTAGGAGATAGTAACAAAGTAACATGGAAAAATATTCTACTACCTCTAACCAAAGGCAGACTCAAACTGACTCATACTGTTATAACCAACCAAATGAATTAACAAGTACAACTCATTCACCATACAAGTACGAATCAAGTACAACTCATTCACCATACAAGTACGAATCAAATACAATGCATGTACAAATCTAGTACAATACAAGTTCAAATCAAATACAATACAAGTACAACTCCAACATTACTGACATAGGTCACATTGCTTCCAGACATAAAGTAGATCAAGTATGTTCAAAAACCATACACATAAAATAATTAATAACAGTTGTCATAGATAGAGTGTCATCGCAAGGTTTGTCATGAGATCTCCTCTGGGCATTCTTCATAGGTTCCGGCACAAGTAATCCTGGTGGCCTCAACCGAATCCCGACACTCATACTCACTCATGCGGAATCAACTACCTCTCGCAAGAGCAAGATAGTTGATCTTGACATTATAGGCCTTCTCATTCATCCCAAGTCTAAACAAGCCCTTGTGTCTATGAGTGAGGATTGAATTATCTTGATTAAAGTGAAGTTAGTCCTAATCTTCTAAGTACATTATTTTAATTATCACTTGTTTAAATCACTCCTGAAGGTTATCCAGTTTACCTCTTTGGGCTCTGGCGCCTAACAGAAGCCACTCTTCTATTCAACAACACACACCCAAACAATCCACCAAGGGAACCACAAGTGCATACCAACTGGGCATCATAATCCACTCCAACACAAGGAGGATACAAATAAAAGAACTCACTCCATACATCTTGGAGGCAACAAACACATAGTCCACTCCTTTCATAGGAGGTACAAAATATCTCACTCTAAACATCTTGGAGGCAACAACACGTAGTCCACTCCTTTCACAGGAGGTACAAAAAATCTCACTCCAAACATCTTGGAGGCAACAACACATAGTCCACTCCTTTCACAGGAGGCAACAAGATGAAACCACATAACAAGGTCACTCCATACAAGGAGACACGGATCCCATAATCCGCTCCTAAACCAAGGAGGTGCAAACATTCCCATTCATGAAAACCGGGTAAAACTGAAAAGATGCCATGCAATACCCAAGGGAAAACAACTGGATGGCACAAAGATTCAACAACTCTTATCCT
Source organism: Sequoiadendron giganteum (assembly GCA_007115665.2). Taxonomy (NCBI): domain Eukaryota; kingdom Viridiplantae; phylum Streptophyta; class Pinopsida; order Cupressales; family Cupressaceae; genus Sequoiadendron; species Sequoiadendron giganteum. The sequence continues at coordinate 316,567,531 of CM021102.1, forward strand.
CAAAGTTCTTCTGGAAGACTTATAATTTATGATTGACACTAAATCCCAAAACCAACAATGCAACTTGACGACATAACAACAAAAGCATTCAAGTCATCAATCAAATCTAATATTTGGATTTCCTAAATCCATACTCATTCAATAGGTAGTGTTGACAAAGTCAAAGACATGATAACTAGATCATCTAAAATAATCATAACCCCTATTTCCCTTTTCATTATTGGAAATCTAAAACAATTAAACTTACTTCCCTTTACTGAATACAGAGAATTAAATCCTTTAAGATAATCATGGGGAAGATACTACTTTTGGATATACTAAATCCATATCTCTTTCATAATCCAATCACAATGATTCAATTAATCTAAATAGAAATTAATTAAATAACATAATGGATTGTCTCATCAATAAAACAACTTCTTAATTTACTGTTAAATCGACACAAATTCATGCAAGTAAACTTTTTCCATTTCCTAACCAAATCTTACATCTCATTCAATTTTCTATTTAAAACATTCAATCACTTTAATATAATAACATATTGTTTTTCTATCCATTTTTCATATACACTAATCAATCCATTTTTAAATCTTTATTCAATAATACATTGCATGCATCTCATTAAAATAAAATACGATAATGGATTTTACACTATATATATATACGCTCCATATTATATAGACACCATTAATATTCCGTTCACAATGACTAGATTACTCTATGGAACTAAATAAAACATAATAACTATTTGCCTTTTTAAATATAGTTAGTTCCTAAATTTACTTCTAATGCAACCTAACACTATTGCAAACAATCTTTTCCAATTTTCTATTCGGAGTCTATGTCTCATCAATTATCCATTTAAAAACATGCAATTTCATCAATGTATAAAAATATCTTTTGGCTTGTCTATTTGGCCACGCATTCATATTGTTTCTAATTAAATCTCATTAATTAAAACAAACATTTAAATATAAATATTTTTATAATTCTTCAATATATTTAAATATCTTTTTCCTTATTAATTTTGACCATACATTCAAAACTTATCTTTTAAACTCTTCATGCAAAGCTAAATTACACGCACTTAAATAAAATAAGGTAAATAATGATTGAAAATACTCATGGATATATATATACATCTCAATATATTTTCTTCAATCATATTAACAAAATAACCATTTCCTTTTTAAATCAAGTAATTATTTCTATTAAAAAATATCTTTCTCTATACATCTACACATACTAATTATCTTTTTTAGAACACTAATAATACCCAATTTGCAAACAACAGAATAAAATAATATAAAATATTATTTATTCTCTTAAATGGATATATACCTTCAATATATATATACTAAATATAAATTAATATATTTAAATATATTTAATCATTAACATATCTTCTATTCTTACAAAATATCAAATTGTTTAATTCAAAATAAAATATCTCTTATCATCAATTTTTCCAAAATATAAATATATTTTTCCAATTAAATCAAATTAATAATTGGACCTTTTACACATGAATTTAAATTCCACAATTCAATTTTAAATTATGCATTCTTTAAATCAAATATTTAATTCCTTCAATTAAACTTTAACATGTCATTTTAAAATAAATAATAATTTTCCCAAATGTTTATAATTTTAATTCCACTAATCTAATATACAAATTTTATTTAAAATAATATAAATAAATATAATACTTTAGTATTATGAATTATAATATAAAATATTATTAAATAATATTTTAATATTATAATAACAATACATAAAATATTAATATTTATAAATATCAATTTATTATTATTTTGTTTTTAGAACAGCCATGGAAAAATATCTTAACAACAGTCTCATGTTTCAAGCATAACTCAAAAACTACGATTTGGGTATTTGAGGATTTTGGACAAGGGTTAGAAAATTGCAAAATGCAAAAACCCTTTAAATTTCTTGAAAACCTAGTTTTTGAAAGTAAAGTTATAGGCGACGCAATCAGACTATTTTACCATGAAAATATAACTATACTGCAGATTTTAAAATCCGATTTTTAGTAATAACAGAGGGTTTCATTTTCTAAAAACATTCTAAATGCATTGTTTAATCTCTATATTTGATTTCAATAACAACAAAATCTAATTCCCCAAATAATTTAAATTCAACTAAAGTTTTCATAATTTTCACTCAAAAATATTCACAAGCAAAGGCTGTAAATTTGTTTAATTCTTTACTTCTAATATCAAATCTATTTTCTAAAACAGATTTAACAAATAAATCTTTAATCACTACTATTTAAAAAAAAACAATCAAGAACAATAAAATACAAAGAAGAAAACCTGGTACAAGAAGCTACAGGAAGAAATGAATTTCTGATGCAAGCCTCCTCCAAAGATTTCTTGAATTTTCTTCAATCCTCCAAAGAATCCAATCCAAAATCCAACAAATGCAAACAATATTTCCTTCAATCAATTCTACAATCAAACTTTCTTCAAACCCTTGTGCAAATTTTACAAAATTTCTTCCCTGCTGTAAAAATGTATTTTTCTAAAAACTCTCCCCCCTAAAATTAAAACATATATTCTTATACATCAAAAATACCTAATACAACCCTAATTCACATTACATGCAAATTACATATTTCAATTTCAATTTCAATTTCAATATTTACAACCCTAATTCACATTACATGCAAATTAGATATTTCAATTTCAATTTCAATTTCAATATTTACAACCCTAATTCACATTACATGCGAATTAGATATTTCAAATTCAATTTCAATTTCAATTTCAATTTTCAATTTCAATTTTCAATTTCAATTTCATTTTCAATTTCAAATTTCAATTTCACTTTTCAAAAACCCACTTTCAATTTAAAATGCAATTTCAAATAATAAATTAATTTCCAAAGTTGCAACCAATTTCCCAAATAAACATTTAATTACAATTTCTAATTTAATTCCCACACGTTGGAATTAAATTCCAAAATTAGTTCTAATTCTTTTATTTCCTTTCATTCTCTTGCATCACGTTTAATTAATTAATTTAATTATTTAATAACTAAATTCAACCCCTTGGATTAAATTTAATTAATTAAATAAACTAAATATAATTAATTAATTTAAGTATAAACTTTTATCTACATTGCATTATTTAAATTAAATAACCATCAACATGATTTAAATGCAATTATTCTAAATATCTGTTTCCAAATCAAGAATGCTTCAGAATTAAATAACATCAAAGCAAGACAGACAATGACTCGACACACACAACTGATGACACACTAAGACTAGGGTATAGACTTGACACATGTTACCTAGCTACTATCTCCCGTTCAACTTAACCGTTGGATCGACATGCTCAAACCTGTGAAACCAGGTGGAGTCGATGTCATGTACCTGCAATCCTGCAACCAAGTAAACAACATCATACAATATATCCGGCATATAATACACACCGTGAAGAAGGAATTAAGGATTCGCAGGGCGCTCGTAAGTGAGTGATGTGAACTCGTCCTCTTCACCAATACACTCATCGAAACTGACACTTCCATCATAATCCAGTAATCTCATAATAACATCTCATGTTAACTCTACAACAACATTAATCTATAATGCATGTGAAACAATAATCAGATAACTACATCCCACAATAATATTTGTCACTCAATAGTAACGATCAAAACATCATAACAAAAAGTATCCGGTAGCAAGGTAACTGCAACCAAACATAACATAAAGCAACTTGAACAAGAAGCAAAATGGAGGGGTATTACAAGGTATGAATAAAAACTAGAAGAGATGAAGAAAATGATGATATTCCCTAGTTGGTAAGAAATGGAAAATTAGATAAATGAGATGAGTGATACCCTCTCAATATATTATCCATGTTAATATTACATGGGTGAGCTCTTGAAAGATGATATGTCAAGAAAATGTTGAATAGTAGATGAAAAATCGAGACAAGGATATGAAGGAAGCATGATTATGGATGAAATACTGATGATTGTATTGCTAAATTTGAGTTTAGTGGCTTTTGTTTAATATGGCTGTGGATTTTATGTACTATGGTATATAAAAACAAGGTGACAATATATACAATGCATGGAATAACTCAAAAATAAAAGATCACCTATAATTTTTGGATTTAATAGCTTTTGAAAATTCAATTTTATCTTGTTATTTGTAAGACTTTTTATTGTTTCAATTGGTGGGTTTAAAGAATTTGGAATGTTGGTTTATGGTGTGGATGGGAGGAGTGTTATAAAAAATATAATAGCAAGAATGAGACCTCACACCCATTTTAAAGCTTGCATTAGGTGAAGTTGCCCCTAACATCATGGATGTATAAATAAATTTAGAGGAGGGAATTTTATACCCTCAAGATGATGAGATATCAAGGAATAAAATATCTCCACTACCTCATTTGACATGGCTCAAGTGATCTAGAAATGGAGGAATGCGAAATCTAACATAATGCATAAATTATCGAGACCTTTTAGACATCAAAAACTGAAAGTGTAGGGTGTGGAGGTCTTCTAAACAATTCAACAAGCTCTCTACACAATACAACTATTCGATGATAATGTGTCATGTTGGTGTCCCATAAAAAAAGAAAATAGGAATCATCATAGAAGGATACAAAGTATTGTGAATAGATTTTTGGATGTGAAAGGAGTGTAGAACATGAATGTACAAAATTAAAGGTACCGAAATAAAGATGCTGAGTGAAAATGAGATGAAAATGACAATGAGAGGTTTTAGATATTACCAGATACTACTAGAAGCATAATATCAAAATCATTATAAAAATGTTTCCATAACTCCATTTTGGCTTGATTTTCTCCTTGATGAATTGAAATTTGGATGCTATTTTTTCTTGAAGATCACCAATTTGATAGCATATAGTTAGCAGAAGTGAAAATGGATTATTTGGATTAGAGGATGCTTGAATTTATAGATTTTGGGAATGGGGAAGGATGGATAAGATTTTATTGTGAGATCAAGGGTGGGTGTATGTGCAGGATCATGATGGGCCAAAAAGTGGCAATATGTAAGTGATATGATGACCCATGTGGCTGACGACTTTTTTTTAACCCAAATTTGATGAAATGAAAAGGGTTTTTAAAGGAGATTCTTAGCTTTCCACCCATATAAATTATGTTTTACTTTGAATTTAATAAATAATTATTATTCATTTTCTATTTGAATTACGACAAAAGTCTTGATTGATAGGATGATTGAAAAACATCTATAACTTTCGAACGGTATCATATTTTTTGAATCCAAAACATGCATCAAATTCTATGCTTTACATACTATAGGATTAAAAAAAATAAAAAATTCATGAAGTTTTGACCAAGTTAAGGTGGTTAGACAGACGAGTTTTTATATTTTTTAAAAGTTGTAATAAAAAAATCATAATTAATTATTTACTTGGATTTTTTTTATAGAGAAATATGCATCACATCGAGACATGAGTCCTCTAATTATATCTAAAATCTTATAAAAAAAATATTATCATTTTATTGTGGTTAGGGTGGTTAGATAGACACCTACTTCTTATTTTTACCCTAAAATTTAAGTACTACTGCATTGAAATTTCAAATTTTGACCAAATAGATTTTTATTTTTTTTACAAATAAAGGTCTAGTAGTTTAGAAACTACATTCAATTTGCTACATATTCTATTTTTACATGTTTTTGAAATAATATAGATAACTTATTCAAATTTTTATGTCAAGTTGCCTAACTCTGATTTTTTGAGTTTTCATTGCCACTTAAGGGCTTGTTTTTTCCACGATGATCCTGCACATACCCATGGAGAATATTAGAATTAGGAGAATCTAGGAGATAAAATATAAACACAATGAACAATAATGCATAGATTTTATTTAGATGACCCAAATGATAATGAGTACAAATCTTTGCATATATAGGCAAGGAAGAGGAAACCTTAGGAACACTTGGAGTGTGCAAACCAATAGCCTCTATGACCAAGTCATCAACCTTGTGTGCCAAGTGATGAGTGATATTTTATGTGAGATGGAAAGTCTTCCGACCTCAAAAGGTGTGTGCATGAGGCTTACCAAATAACTTGGTAACCTCTAGAGGTCTAAAAGTTTGGAAATTTGGTTAAACAAGATGTTGTCTAACCTCATCAACCTAAGTACACTTAAGTATAGTGAATAGGTTAATTATTCACATTAACACCCCCCTTAAGTGATAATTGGGGAGATCACAAATGTGAAAATAGATAGAAATAGGTTCTGACTAAAGGCCATGTTAGGTACCCATGTACAATGCATTCTCATAAGTGGAGTAAAGGAGAAAACCCAGTGGGAACAAAAATCCTATCCAAAAAGAGAAAGTAGAAGGATTTAAGACATACAAAAATGTCCCTTGATGATAGGAATGTGATGATGAAGAAATCCTAAAGCATGTAGAAGTTCTCAACTTTGCTGATGATGAACTGGTGATGATGCAGAAGCAATCAATGGTGTAGGGCAATCTTGCATCACCCAAAAAATATTGTTTTTATTTTTATTTTTTTGTTTTGAGTCCCATGATGGCACTTAAGGGGTGTAAGACATTTAGAAGTAAAAAATAGAAAAAATGGTCACTTACTATCTTTAGTAAGTCAGCCTAAATGGGTTCGTATGGACCTAAAAATTTACCCCAAGGAGCATAACTGAAAAATATTTTCAGTCATGAAAGAATCATCTCAATACCCTGCATGGTTTGAGAGAAATTAGAGTTTCCCTCTTGAGAAAATTCTCTAATGCAGATTCAAATACAAATAGAAAACTTTGGAGGCCTCGAAACAACTCAAAAAGTTGATGAACCAATGGTGGGTTCATGCATTGTAGATCTATTTGAGAGATTTCAAATCATATGTAATAATAGAAAATTAGACATCCAAATCAAAAGTTATGGCTGTAATGCCCCACCAAGTAACCTTAAAGGAAGTTGCAATTAACGTCTTACATGAACTAATTTTTTTTATAAAGTGCATTTAACATACACATTCACTTACTAATTAACAACAACCTCTAAGACTACAAGGTTAGGATTACTTAAACCCACACATACATATTACATATAACCATAGCCTTATGAACTTTATGAAATAACCATCATACATCATAAGAATACCACATAACATAATAAGATAATCAACCAAGATACAATCTCATAAACATTATCTTTATCCAATAGTTACATCACTCATTCCCAAAATGAGGCAATAGTACACAAGGTTACAATTATAAAATTCCACTTTATAAATATAAGAGGGATAAAATAACTTATACAAATTAAAATATTATAATGCGAAGAATTACAACAAGAACCGTGAGCTGTCCATCTGGATGTCTCGCCACCAAGTACTGCAGATAGATGGGGACCCAATGGTTTTGGTGCATGTTCCACCCAATCAAGTGGTACCCAAAGGCCCACCCCCCATGCTAGGAGATAGTAACAAAGTAACAAGGATAAAGATTCTACTACCTCTAACCAAAGGCAGACTCATACTGACTCATACTGTTATAGCCAACCAAAAACCATAATCAAGTACAATCCAGTACAACTCAAGTACAACATTTACATCACTGACATAGGTCACATTGCTTCCAGACATAAAATAGATCAAGTATGTTCATAGAACCATACACATAAAACAATTAACAATAGTTGTCCTAGATAGAGTGTCATCACAAAGTTTGTCATGAGATCTCCTTTGGAAATTCTTCATAGGCTCCGACACAAGTAATCTTGGTGGCCTCAACCGAATCCCGACACTCATACTCACTCATGCGGAATCAACTACCTCTCGTGAGGACAAGATAGTTGATCTTGCCATTCCAGGCCTTCTCACTCATCCCAAGTCTAAACAAGCCCTTGTGTCTATGAGTGAGGATTAAATTATCTTGATTAGTGTGAACTGCATCCTAATCATCTAAGTACATTAATTTAATTATCACTTGATTAACTCACTTCTGAAGGTTACCCGATTTACCACTTTAGGCTCCGGCCTCTATCAAAAGCCACTCTTCTAATGGACAACGCACTCACAACCAATCACCAAGGGAAACACAAGTGCATACAAACTAGGCATCATAACCACTCCAACACAAGGAGGATACAAATAATAGAAACTCACTCCAAACATCTTGGAGGCAACAACACATAGTCCACTCCTTTCACAGGAGGTACAAAACATCCCCGTTCATGGAAACAGGGTAAAATTGAAAAGACGCCATGCACTACCCAAGGGAAAATAACTGGATGGTATAAAGATTCAACAACCCTTATTCTCTAAGTTCTTCTTGAAGACTTATAATTTAGGACTAACACTAAATCCCAAAACCAACAATGCAACTTGACAACATAGCAACAAAAAAATTCAAGTCATTAATCGAATCTAATATTTGGATTTCCTAAATCCATACTCATTCAATAGGTAGTGTTGACAAAGTCAAAGACATGATAACTAGATCATCTAAAATAATCATGACCCCTATTTCCCTTTTCATTATTGGAAATCTAAAACAATTAAACTTACTTCCCTTTACTGAATACAGAGAATTAAATCCTTTAAGATAATCATTACGAAGATACTACTTTTGGATATACTAAATCCATATCTCTTTCATAATCCAATCACAATGATTCAATTAATCTAAATAGAAATTAATTAAATAACATAATGGATTGTCTCATCAATAAAACAACTTCTTAATTTACTTTTAAATCGACACAAATCCATGCAAGTAAACTCTTTCCATTTCCTAACCAAATCTTACATTTCATTCAATTTCCTATTTAGAACATGCAATCACTTTAATATAATAAAATATCGTTTCTCTACCCATTTACCCATATACACTAATCAATCCATTTTAAATTTCTATTCAATAATATATTGCATACATCTTATTAAAACGAAATACGATAATGAATTTACCCTTAACATATTTTTATATGATCCATATTATATAGACACCAAATATATATATTAATAAATTTAATTACATATATTCTTTAATATTCCATTCACAATGACTAGATTACTCTATGGAACTGAATAAAACATAATAACTATTTGCCTTTTTCAATATAGTTAGTTCCTAAATTTACTTCTAATGCAACCTAACACTATTGCAAACAATCTTTTTAATTTTATATCCGGAGTCTATGTCTCTTCAACTATCCATTTAAAAACATGCAATTTCATCAATGTATAAAAATATCTTTTGGCTTATCTATTTGACCACACATTCATATTGTTTTTAATTAAATCTCATTAATTAAAACAAACATTTAAATATAAATATTTTTATAATTTTTCAATATATTTAAATATCTTTTTCTTTATCAATTTTGACCATACATTCAAAACTTATCATTTAAATTCTTCATGCAAAGCTAAATTACACGCACTTAAATAAAACAAGGTAAATACAGATTGAAAATACTCATGGATATATATATATATATACATTTCAATATATTTTCTTCAATCATATTAACAAAATAAATATTTCCTTTTAAATCAAGTAATTACTTCTATTAAAAATATCTTTCTCTATACATTTCTACACATACTAATCATTTCTTTTAGAACACTAATAATACCCAATTTGTAAACAACAAAATAAAATAATATAAAATATTATTTATTCTCTCAAATGGATATATACTTTCAATATATATATACTAGATACAAATTAATATATTTAAATATATTTAATCATTAACATATCTTCTATTCTTTACAGACTATCAAATTGTTTAATTCAAAAATAAAATATCCCTTATCATCAATTTTTCAAAATATATATATATTTTTCCAATTAAATCAAATTAATAATTGGACCTTTTACACATGAATTTAAATTTCACAATTAAATTTTAAATTATGTATTCTTTAAATCAAATATTTAACTCTTTCAATTAAACTTTAACGTGCCATTTTAAAATAAACAATAATTTCCCCATATGTTTATAATTTTAATTCCACTAATCTCATATACAAATTTTATTTAAAATAATATAAATAAATATAATACTTTAATATTATAAATTATAATACTTTAATATTATAAATTATAATATAAAATATTATTAAATAATATTTTAATATTATAATAACAATACATAAAATATTAATATTTATAAATATGAATTTATTATTATTTTATTTTCAGAGCAGCCAAGGGAAAATAACTTAACAGCAGTCCCATGTTTCAAGCATAACTCAAAAACTACGATCTGGGTATTTGCAATTTTTTGACAGGGATAAGAAAATTTCAAAATGCAAAAACTCTTTAAATTTCCTGACAACCCAGTTTGTGTAAGTGAAGTTATAGGCGACACAACCAGACCATTTTACCATGAAAAAATATAACTATACTGCAGATTTTAAAATCCGTTTTTTTAATAACAAATAGAGGGTTTCATTTTCTAAAAAAATTTTAAATACATTGTTCAATCTCTATGTTTGATTTCAATAACCACATAATCGATTTTCCCAAATAATTTAAATTCAACTGAGGTTTTCACAATTTTCACTCAAAAATTTTCACAAGCAAAGGCTGTAAATTTATTTAATTCTTTTCTTCTAATATCAAATTTATTTTCTAGAATAGATTTAATAAACAAATCTTTAATCACTACTATTTAAAAAAAAAAATCAAGAACAATAAAATACAAACAGGAAAACCTGGTACAAGAAGCTATAGGAAGAAATAAATTTCTGATGCAAGCCTCCTCCAAAGATTTCCTGAATTTTCTTCAATCCTCCAATGAATCCAATCCAAACTCAACAAATGCAAACAATCTTTCTTTCAATCAATTCAACAATTAAAACTTTCTTTAAACCCTTCTTTGTGCAAATTTTTCCAAAATTTCTTCTCTGCTATAAGAAATGAATTTTCCTAAAGACTTTTTCTGCCCTAAAAATAAAACATGTATTCCTTATAAATCAAAATACCTAATACAACCCTAATTCACATTACATGCAAATTAGATATTTCAATTTCAATTTCAATTTTAATTTCAATTTCAATATTTACAACCCTAATTCACATTACATGCAAATTAGATATTTCAATTTCAATTTCAAATTCAAATTTCAATTTCAATTTCACTTTTCGAAAACCCACTTTCAATTTAAAATGCAATTTCAAATAATAAATTAATTTCCAAAGTTGCAACTAATTTTTCAAATAAACATTTAATTACAATTTCTAATTTAATTCCCACACGTTGAAATTAAATTCCAAAATTAATTTTAATTCTTTTATTTCCTTTCATTCTCTTGCATCACGTTTAATTAATTAATTTAATTATTTAATAACTAAATTCAACTCCCTTGGATTAAATTTAATTAATTAATTTAAATATAAACTTTTATCCACATTGCATTATTTAAATTAAATAACCATCAACATAATTTAAATGCAATTATTCTAAATAGCTATCTCCAAATCAAGAATCCTTCATAATTAAATAACATTAAAGCAATACAGACAATGACTCGACACACACAACTGATGACACACAAAGGCTAGGGTGTAAACTTGACACATGTTACCTAGCTACTATCTCCCGTTCAACTTAACCGTTGGATCGACACACTCAAACCTGTGAAACCAAGTGGAGTCGATGTCATGTACCTGCAATCCTAAAAAAACAAGTAAACAACATCATACAATATATCTGGCATATAATACACACCGTGAAGAAGAAATTACAGATTCGCAGGGCACTTGCAAACGAGTGATGCGAACCCGTCCTCTTCACCAATATACTCATCAAAACTGACACTTCCATCATAATTCCAATAATCTCATAATAATATCTCATGTTAAATCTACTAACAATATTAAACCATTAAAGCATGTGAAACACTAATTAGGTCAACACATCACACAATAATAGTTTTCGCTGAATAATAGCAATCAAAACATCATAACAAAATGTATCCAGAAGCAAGGTAACTACAACCAAACATAGCATAAAGCAAACCGAACAAGAAGCAAAATGAAGGGGTATTACAATGGCCCCGCGAAGTTGCTCCTCTAAAAAGTGAATTTCATTAAAATTTCTTCCTAAGCTAGAAATCAAATGGCGGGATTTTTGTTGCCAAAAAAAAAGGGAAAGTCAAACTTTCTAGAACAATCTAGGGTGGTTATTGTGTGAAATACAAAGGGATAAGTGGGGGTTGTAGAAGGTGGTTCCATTAGTGTAGATTACAACTCCGAATAAAATATTTTGTTTTCAGAGTTGATTTTGTTGTAATGAATCAAGCCCATGAGGCTATAGCATGTAAGTTTTGAACCTGTACTTTCATTTTCTAAAAAGAATTGAAAGTGAGTTATTTTTCTGTCTCACATCTTTTGTGTTGGTATCTATTGTTGTGATTTGTGTAGGTTCTAGGCAGTGTGGCCCTCACCAGGTGTCTATTGGAATCAATGAATCTCCAAGTAATGTAGATCAAGATGTGAGATACAAAAATATGCATGAGTGAACATATGAACACTACTCAACCAATGTACACAAAGTTCATCAAACTATGTGAAGCTGATAATATAGATAGAACTGAGATGAGGAGTACTAGAATATGAAATTGTGACCCACTAAATTAATCCCCATATGAGAGATCAAGATAGAAGGTTCATAAGGCCTCCCATATATAATATTCTTCCACTACTTCATTGAAAGAAGTATTAGTATAACACATCATAGTCCCCCCTTAATACTAAGAGAAATAAGAAGAAAAACTGAGATCGAGAGTGTGTAAGGATGGTAGAGATGTACACGTGCTCCAAGACACACTCACATGAGGTGAGAATCACAAGAATCCATGTTGTGGCATAGCCCCCCATTACACTTTATAATTCAATGTATGTACAATAATTTCCCAAAATCCCTCCTTAAGGAACACACATTCAGTTTTGTAGCACTTTATATGAGTGTGTTAACAAACTTATTTGCTATCTGAGTTCTAAAAGTTTATTGTCATGAGGTTGATTAAGAAGATATGAATTAAGTCTATGTCTTGAAAACCTCAATAAAATACCAAAAACATAAAATTAAAATCCCCTTATTCAAGGAATGACCCCCTTTTCCAGATTCATTGCAAAAAGAATTGAATTCCTCTTTTGTAAATTTTTATCAGTGGAAAAAAGTTGCACCCCCCATACAATTTCCCTTTTCCAAATTCTTTACAAAAAGAATTGAATTCCTCTTTTGCAAATTTTTAACTATGGAAAAAATGAAATCCCCCCTTTTTGCAAGTTCTTGATGTTTTACAATAACTTATGTAATAATTAACATTGATTTAATTGGTAGTGTAATAGAAAATGCTAACTATAAAGTTATGGTTTTTTTATTTAAACTTGCATGTGATTGAAGACTTTTTCAAAGCCCACAAGGATTGTCTTCTCCAAGTGATGACCAATTTTTATTGCTGAAAGTGCATTAGGGTTGACGTGAGCTGGGTTCACAAAAATAATAGGAGTTAAGGGGTAGGAAATTATGGAGATGAGTGATGCCTCATTGAAAAAATGTCCTATGCTATGGGCTCTTATAAAAAATGGCGTTACTAAGAAAGCACAAGTTTGCACATAGAGGGATGACCTGCAGATACTACACAACAACCAAAACAACATAAAAAACCAATTCAAAGTGTAGGTCATGAGGGATTATGGAGGTTGTAGTGAATAACTTCAAATCACCCCTTCAAAATGAAACTCCATATTGCCCCTTCAATAAACTCTTACTTTGCAGGCCATGTGAGAGTGGATGTAGAGGTTGGGTAAGTGAAAAAAGAAGTCACAACTTGCAACTTACCTTTAGCCAATGAAGCCATCAATTATTTGACTTCCCACCTTCAAGCTTTCCCTCCCTTCATGGATGGGATTCTCCTAGCTTTGATTGTACCCAATGAGCTAAGAAGCTCTCCATGCTAGGCCAAAAAATTGTGGCTCAATACAAAGAATAGGCTCGGGTTTGCACAAAACGCCTCTCTATTGTAAAAAAATTGAAATAGGGGTGGGGTAAATTTTCAAACTAAATACTATGAAGCCATTCATTTATTGGCTTGCAACAATCTCCACCTAAAACTCTGATACCATATTATAATTAGGAGAATCTAAGAGATAAAAGACAAACACAATGAACAACAATGCATAGATTATATTTAGATGACCCAAATGATAATGAGTACAAAGCCTTGCCTATATAGGCAAGGACGAAGCAATATGCCTATGAGATGGATTGACAAGTGCCCCATGAAGTGGTACAAATGAGTTACATACAAGTTTCCTATAGGTTTCAACCTTAGGAACACTTGGAGTGTGCAAACCAACAACCTCTATGACCAAGTCATCAACCTTGTGTGCCAAGTGTTGAGTGACCTTTGAGGTGAGATGGAAAGACTTCCAAGCTCAAAAGGTGTGTGCATGAGGTTTACCAAATAACTTGGTAACCTCTAGAGGTCTAAAAGGTTGCACATTTGGTTAGACAAGATGTTTTCTAACCTTATCAACCTAAGTACACTTAAGTATAGTGAATAGATTAATTATTCACACTAACAAAGAATGGTTGAGATTAATTCCCTAGGATATAGGAGAGGATGAAGGGTGGATATAAATGTAGTTAGAATGTGAATGGATAGGATTAACTTACTAAGTTTAGTAAGTAGTTGTGAGCATGAGGGAAATTAGGGATATTTTCACCTAAGAGAGCTATATCTTTGGGATGTGTTGAGAGAATAATGGGAACATAAGGACAATTTTATTAGGTTCCCAATATAATTGGAATGTGTTGAGAGAATAATGGGAGCACAAGGAAAGTGTTCCTAGGTCCCCATTATTCTTGGAAAGTGGTGAGGAGAATATAGGATTTATTAAATAATGATATTATTTAATTATTTTAGCCACATGTGTGAAATGGGTAATAGGTGGAATATGAAATTAATTATTTATTTACTATGATGAGATGGAAAAGGGTAGTTAATTAAATAATATGATTATTTCTAATTAAGTTATGGAATTTAGGTGAAATTGACATGTCTTAAGTTAATTAGGACTAGATGATGGGATGTAGTCCCAAGTGATGAAATTGGTTGATTAGAGATTATTTGATAGGCCATAGGCCTAGGTGATGAGATTAGTCAATTAGGGATTAGGTGATAGGTTTAGTGATGATGAATAGACCTAGGGAACATTTTAGGTTTCTAAAATTTCTACAACTTGTTTCTTGATCAATAGATCACCCACTACAACTCTAGATAATAAAACCCCCAAATAAGTGGGTTTGTGATGGATCATAGGGGCCCCAAAAGTGGTGATGTGAAAAAGGCGTTTTTAACACGCCCAAAAATGCAAAATTCACGCCTTTGAATTTTTGCAAGCCCAAGTACAATATCTATTTTGGTTTGGTAATATCAAACCAAAACGGATATCCATTAGAAACAAATATCTGTTTCTAAATGGATATCCGATTCCAAATGGATAATCGTTTAGTTGGCCCTGACCAATTTTTTATTTTATATATTATAATATTTTTTTAATATATATATCATATACACATTAAATTAAAAAACATTATACTAATGTTTATTAATTTAATATTATATCATAATATATTTAATATATTATAATATTAAATATTTTTATTATTATGTAATATTATATTATTATATAATAATATAATATAATATAGTATAATATAATATAATAATTTAATATATATATAATATAATATAATAGAATATAATATAATATTATAATAAAATATTATATTATATTATATTATTATAATATAATATATATTGTATATTATATTTTTATATTATACATTTGAAAAAAAAAGTTGACCATATATTAAAAAAATATAAAATAGAAAATGGATATCCATTTCCTATGTTATAAATTAAGAAAAAACCTGCCAGCTCATATTATATAATATAATATTATTTTATAATATTATATTATAACATTATATTATATAATAATATAATATAATATAATATTATAACATTATATAATATAATATAATATAATATAATAATATAATTTATGTAATATAATATAATATTATAATATAATTTATGTATTATAATACAATATATGTATTATAATATAATATAATATAATATAATATAATATAATATAATATAATATATAATATATTATAAATAAAATAATATATATTATAAATAAAATAATGTATATCATACATTTAAAAAAAACCACCACTAATTAAATATGGTTGGGTCCTAGACCCGACCATATATTAAAAAATCAAGAAATCAGGAAACGGATATCTGTTTCCTATGTTATAAATCTAAAAATAAAAACCATGTAACACCCCTCCATTTTGCTTTTTGAACTGGACAGTGTGTCCTTGTTTTGCTTTGATTTATGTTTCTGGAGATTCAGATACTTTATCTTGTGTGTGTATTTGATCGCTATTTATAGAGCGACGAACTATTTTATGTGATGTGATTTGGTTTATTTGATGTTTTATTTTACATGCTTTAATTGGAGTAATGATGTTAGTGGATATAACATGTGATTTCCTATGAGATTATTTGAAGTATTGTGGAAGAGTCAATTATAATGGTTGTATTGGTGAAGGGGACGGGTTCGCATCACTCGCTTGTGAGTGCCTTGTGATTTTGTGATTTCCTCTTCATGGTGTGTATTTTATGTTGTTTATATTATATGTTGTTGGTTACTATATTTTCAAGTTTGTGAGTACATGACATCGACTCCACCTAGTTTCACAGGTTTGAGCATGTCGATCCAACGGTTAAGTTGAACGGGAGATAGTAGCTAGGTAACTTGTGTCGAGTCTACAGTCTAGCCATAGTGTGTTGCCAGTCATGTGTGTCGAGTCATTGATTGTCATATTTTAATGTTATTTAATTCCAAAGGCATTCTTGATTGGAAATAGATATTTAGAATTATTACATTAAATTATGCTGATGGTTATTTAATTTAAAATTAAAATTGTGGATATTATATTTAAATTAATTAATTAAATTTAATCCATGGGGATGAAATTTAGTTATTGAATAATTAAATTAATTAATTAATGTGATGTTAAGAAAATTAAAAGAAAGAAAAGAATTAAAATTAATTTTGGAATTTTATTTCAATTAGTGGGAATTAAATTAGAATTTGGAATTAAATTTGTATTTGGGAAATTAGTTTTCAATTTTTGGAATTAATTTATTATTTGGAATTATTAAATGAAATCAATAGTAGATCTGGTTGTTGAAGATATTTTCAATTATGCCAACATGTGTAAGTTTAACTAATTAGAAGAGTTTGTTGCAAATTCATTCACAAAGAGAATTTTGGAGAGGAAAAGCTTCTTCAAGTGTGAGAGGATATTTTTGAAGAAAATTATACAATCCTCTATGTAATTTTCTTCAAAAATATCCTCTCACACCTAAAGAAGCTTTTCCTCTCCAAAATTCTCTCCGTGAATGAATTTGCAACAAACTCTTCTAATTAATTAAACTTACACATGTTGGCATAATTGAAAATATCTTCAACTATAATGATAATAGCCCTCATGTGATGTGGAGTGAGTCCATCGCACAAGTAGGCTATCCAAGACAACCTTATAGGAACATCCATTTCCATAACCCATGAGATACGTATCATAAATTTCCCACTAAAATCTTTTATCAGGTTTCTTTCACGCTACTCTTTTCCATCGAGTACATCATGCTAAAGTAAAAGCCATGAACATGTTATCACTTAAAAATTCCATTAACAACTCTCAAAGACAATCTAGAGGACACAAATGTACCTAGGGAACCCAGTGTATGAACCTGGGGCTTTGATACCATGTGTAATGCCCCGCCAAGAAAGCCTATAGGAAGTTGTAATTAACGAATTAAGTGAAACAATTTTTTTTAAAGTGTAATTAACATACACATTCACTTACCAATTAACAACAACCTCTAAGGCTACAAGGTTGGGATTACTTAAAACCACACATACATCTTACATATAACCATAGCATTAAATTAATTTAAGCAATAAGTATTAAATCAACATAAATGTATAACATAACATACTGAGATAACCATCCAAGATACAATTTCATAATCATTAACATAATCAAATAGTTACATCACTCATTCCCAGAATGAGGCAATAGTACATATGAGTTACCATTATAGAATTCCACCTCATAAACAGCAAAGGGATAAAATAACTTATACAAATAGAAATATTACAATGCTTGAATTTAAAACAAGAACCACGAGTTGTCCATCTAGATGTCTCGCCACCAAGTACTGAAGATAAAGGGGGACCTAATGGTGTATGGTGCATGTTCCACCCAACGAAGTGGTACTCGAAGGCCCACTCCCCATGCTAGGAGATAGTAACAATGTAACATGGACAAATATCTACAACCTCTAACTAAAGGCTAACTCATACTGACATAACCAAACAAATGCACTAAATAAGTATAACTCTCACATCACTGACATAGTTCACATTGCTTCCAGACATAAAATAGATCAAGTATGTTCAGAGAGCCATACACATAAAACAAATACCAATTGTAATCCTAGATAGAGTGTCATCACACAGTAGTCATGAGATCTCCTCTAGGCATTCTTCATAGGCTCTGGTAATCTTGGTGACGTCAACCAAACCCCGACCCTCATGCTCACTCATGCAGAATCAAATACCTCTCATAAGGACAAGATAGATGACTATGCCATTTCAGGCCTTCTCACTCATCCTAAGTCTAAATGAGCCCTTGTGTCTATGAGTGAGGCCAAATTATCTTGATTAGTGTGAAATGCATCCTAATCATCTAAGTACATTAATTTAGTTATCACTTGATTAAACTACTTCCAAAGGTTACCCTGTCTTACCTCTTTGGGCTCCGACCCCTAATGGAAGCCACTCTTCTACTTGACAACACACAAACAAACTAATCACCAAGGGAATCACAAGTGCATAAAACCTAAGCATCATAACCACTCTATCTCAAAGAGGAAACAAATAATAGAATCCACTTCAAACATCTTGGAGGCAAAAAAACACATAGTCCACTCCTTTCACAGGAGGTACAAAACTTCCTCATTCGTGGAAACTGGGTAAATTATTGAAAAGACACTATGCACTACCCAAGGGAAAAACAACTGGTTGACATAAAGAAACGACAACCCTCATCCTCTAAAATCCTCTGGAAGTCTTATAATTTTGGACTAACACTTAATCCCATATGCCAAAATGCAACTTGAAGAAAAATTTACAAAAAGAATTCAAATCATTAATCAAATCTAATATTTGGATTTCTTAAATCCATACTCATTCAATAGATAATGTTGACAAATTCAAAGGAATGATAACTGGATTATCTGAAATAATCATATAACCCTATTTCCTCTTTCATTGCTGGACGTCTAAAATAATTAAACTCACTTCCCTTTACGAAATATGGAGAAAATAAAACATTTAAGGCAATCATTATGAAATTACTATTTTTGGATATTCTAAATCCATATCCCTTACATTTATCAATTACAATAAAATAATTGCCCTAATAGAATTTAAGTAAATTAAAATAACTAATTGCCTCTCCAATATAATCGATTCTAAATTTACTTTTAAAAACAACATAAATCCATGCAAGTAAACCCTTTCCATTTTCTAACCATATTCTATATCTCTTTCTAATTTCTATATAAAAACATGCAATTTATAAAATATCTTTTTCCTTATCTATTTAACCATGCATTCAAATCTTATCCTTTAAAAAAAAACTCCATGCAAAACTAAATTACATGCGCCTAAATAAACAAAATAAAATATTGAGTATACTCCTTATTGAAAATACTCATGTAATATATACATCTCAATATTTTCTTCAATTATATTAACAAAATAAATATTTCATTTCCATAAACCAATATGTTCAATTCTTCAATCAAATATTCCTTTGTATTTCTTTCATTGCATGCAAATAATTATTCAATAAAACACATTAAATATACAACTTTATCTATATGTTTAATTGTACATGTAATCCATAACAAAATTAAATATATTTAAATAATTTATTTTATCCAATTAATCATATTGAAATAATATGCAATATCAATATAATACATATATATAGTATGTATATATATACACGATATATATATAAATTTTGTTTATGCATATATAATCTATATATTGCACCCAACACATATCTTAATACAACTAGATTTAAAAATACAATTGATTTTCCATTATTTTGGAAATCGAATCCATACACAAAAGAAGCGAATGAAATAACAAGTGTCATTTTTTTTGCTTTGTTCATAGGAGAGAGGAACAAAATCCAACACATCTACATTGGGGAAAGGGCAGATGAATAAGGTATATCTGCCGACCTCATAGCACTGTGGGGAGGGGGTAGCTATCCCACCGACCCTCTCCAACCATGGCCGCGCCGTAACAAAGGATGGGGAGTGGCTGTGAAGGTCTCCCTCCACAGTCGTCCCCACAACCGCCCCCTTCCAACCATAGGTTGGAAAATAAAACAAAACAAAAATATAGCGAAAAAAAATATTTAAAAACTTTGGTTATCTCAAACCCTTAACCATGGATGCCATACAAACGGTGAAAATAATATTTTATCCAGTATATTAATAACATAAAAACTATATATATATATATATAAACAAATTTACCATATTACACAAGTTGGGGAAATTTTGTGAAAATATTCACCTACAGGTGAAATTATGCAAATTTGAACAATCCAAAATTCACAGAGGTTTAAAATTAAATCATTTAATCAATTTTCCCCCAATTCAAAGACAATAAAAGAACAAGAACTAAGACGAATCTAGATTACAAACAAAAACTTTCAAATCCTCTAGATTTCTCCACCCAATTTCTACAAAGGTTTTTGGAAATAAATTTATTTTTCTACAGTGATTGAAATTTCCTAAAACAAATCTAAGTGTTGTTTTACCCATAAGTTTGATTTAATAAAAAACTAACAATTTCCTCAAACAACCAAATTCAACAAAGGTTTCCTAATTTCCCTGAAAAAATTTCACGGGAACAACAAAAGCTTTAAATCTATTTATTTATTTTCTTTCTTCTAATAACAAATTTCTTTTTCTAAATAGATTTAACAAAAAAATATTTAATCACTACAATTTTATAAGCAACCAAGAACATTACAAAAACACATAAGAAAACCTAGTATGAAGCTTCAGGCAATGGAAGTTTTGATGCAGAGCCTCCTCCAAATATTCCACAGTTTCTCTTCAACAGTATAGTGATTCCAATCAGGAAAGCAATTCACAAACACCACATAATTTACTAGAACAATTCCAATGTAACTCCACAGCCAAGAATTTCCCAAAACAATCCTCTATGTAATTTTCTTCAAAAATATCCTCACACCTGAAGAAGCTTTTCCTCTCCAAAATTCTCTTCGTGAATGAATTTGCAACAAACTCTTCTAATTAATTAAACTTACACATGTTGGCATAATTGAAAATATCTTCAACAACCAAATCTAATATTGATTTCATTTAATAATTCCAAATAATAAATTAATTCCAAAAATTGAAAACTAATTTCCCAAATACAAATTTAATTCCAAATTTTAATTTAATTCTCACTAATTGAAATAGAATTCCAAAATTAATTTTAATTCTTTTATTTCTTTTAATTTTCTTAACATCATATTAATTAATTAATTTAATTATTTAATAACTAAATTTCATCCCCATGGATTAAATTTAATTAATTAATTTAAATATAAACTTATATCCATAATTTCAATTTTAAATTAAATAACTATCAGCATAATTTAATGTAATAATTCTAAATATCTATTTCCAATCAAGAATCCCTTCATAATTAAATAACATTAAAACATGGCAATCAACGACTCGACACACATGATTGATGACACACTATGTCTAGAGTGTTGAATTGACACAAGTTACTTAGCTACTATCTCACGTTCAACTTAATAGTTGGATCGACATGCTCAAACCTGTGAAACCAGGTGGAGTCGATGTCATGTACCTGCAAACCTGAAAACATAGTAACCAACAACATATAATATAAACAACATAAAATACACACCGTGAAGAGGAAATCACAGAATCACAGGGTGCTCGCAAGCGAGTGATGCAAACCCGTCCCCTTCACCAATACAACCATTATAATTGACTCTTCCATAATACTTCAAATAATCTCATAGGCAATCACATGTTATATCCACTAATATCATTACTCCAATTAAAACATGTAAAATAAAACATCAAATAAACCAAATCACATCACATAAAATAGTTCGTCGCTCTATAAATAGTGATTAAATACACACACAAGATAAAGTATCCGAATCTCCAAAAACATAAATCAAAGAAAAAAAAGGACACACTATCCAGTTTAGAAAGCAAAATAGAGGGGTGTTACATTCTGCCCCCCAAGGGTTAGGCTTACTCCTGGAAGCCTGCAAAAACCCTTAGTGCAAACTTCGTACCATCATACACAACCAAGGGTCCCAAACTGAACCACTCCATACCTCAACATAAAAAAAACACAACCCGTGCCATATACACTCAACCAAGTACATTGTCAATCCAAATGAGACAACATGGTGAAGCAACCACCAACCAAGTCTCCAAAAACACAACCATGGATTAACATACATAATACACATATGTACCAATACACAACACCAGAAACCATCACAAGACTACACCAGGGTCCAACTGGACACCGAAAAGCGGAATACCAATCCATGATAGAAGAATCCATGAATCAAGAACAACTAACCATCTCAAATAAATCTAACATCATACTAGTGGCTTGATGGTGTTAGGTCATACATAGAGTGAGACCATCCAAACAAGACCACAATGTCCTGTCTCTTGTTGTGTAAAGTGATCAGCCTCCAAGAGATAGTTGTCACACATAGGTGAGTAGTGGGTCCTAGCTGCATAACAACCTCACATACCCCCATCCTCAATGTTTCCTGTGTCTACTTCCTCGTACACACTCACCAAGTCCGTCTCATACATCCTTGGAGATGAATCACAATACAACACATAGCCGACATTGAAAACAACAAAGATAACTAGCTTAGCCACCAAGTTCATAAAGAAGAGAAAATTAAGGTTCCATTTCAACAATAAAGAAATAAATACGTGTAATTTCAACACTGAATCAAATATATAACCACTAGGGTTATAAGAAAATAAGCTCACAAGTTGTGGCTAAACCTTCATAATCAAATATAACAAAGTGTCGACCCTCACAATCAACTGAAAAAAAAATCATCAATAACTGAAAAGAAAGTTCACAATCTTCAAAATTCCACTATACAACAACTATGTGACTAGTTACTAGCCACCAAATGAGGAAGGAGGAAACAACGCCCAAATAGAATGATAATAGCCCTCATGTGATGCAGAGTGAGTCCATCACACAAGTAGGCTAACCAAGACAACCTTATAGGAACATCCAATTCCATAACCCATGGGATACGTATCATAAATTTCCCACTAAAACCTTTTATCAGGTTTCTTTCACGCTACTCTTTTCCACCAAGTACATCATGCTAAAGTAAAATTCATGAACATGTGATCACTTAAAAATTCCATTAACAACTCTCAAAGACAACCTATAGGACACAAATGTACCTAGGGAACCCAGTGTATGAACCTAGGGTTCTGATACCATGTGTAATGCCCCGCCAAATAACCCTAAAGGAAGTTGTAATTAACAAATTAAGTGAACCAATTTTTTTTTTAAAGTGTAATTAACATACACATTCACTTACCAATTAACAACAACCTCTAAGGCTACAAGGTTGGGATTACTTAAAACCACACATACATCTTACATATAACCATAGCATTAAATTACTTTAAGCAATAAGTATTAAATCAACATATATGTATAACATAACATAATGAAATAACAATCGAAGATACGATTTTATAATCATTAAAATAATCAAATAGTCACATCACTCATTCCCAGAATGAGGCAATAGTACATATGAGTTACCATTACATAATTCCACCGCATAAACATCAGAGGGATAAAATCTTATACAAATAGAAATATTACAATGCTTGAATTTAAAACAAGAACCGCGAGCTATCCATCTAGATGTCTCACCACCAAGTACTGAAGATAAAGGGGGACCCAACGGTGTATGGTGCATGTTCCACCCAACAAAGTGGTACTCGAAGGCCCACCCCCCATGCTAGGAGATAGTAACAATGTAACATAGAAAAATATCTACAACCTCTAACCAAAGGCTAACTCATACTAACATAACCAAACAAATGGACTAAATAAGTACAACTCTCACATCACTGACATAAGTCACATTGCTTCTAGACATAAAATAGATAAAGTATGTTCAAAGAACCATACACAAAAAAAATACCAACTATTGTCCTAGACAGAGTGTCATCGCACAGTAGTCATGAGATCTCCTCTAGGCATTCTTCATAGGCTCCGATAATCTTGGTGACTTCAACCAAATCCCAACCCTCATGCTCACTCATGCGGAATCAAATACCTCTCATAAGGACAAGATAGATGACTATGCCATTTCAGGCCTTCTCACTCATCCCAAGTCTAAACAAGCCCTTGTGTCTATGAGTGAGGCCAAATTATCTTGATTAGTGTGAAATGCATCCTAATCATCTAAGTACATTAATTTAGTTATCACTTGATTAAACTACTTCCAAAGGTTACCTCATCTTACCTCTTTGGGCGCCGACCGCTAATGGAAGCCACTCTTCTACTTGACAACACACAAAAAAACTAATCACCAAGGGAATCACAAGTTCATACAACCTAGGCATCATAACCAATCCATCTCAAAGAGGAAACAAATAATAGAACCCACTCCAAACATCTTGGAGGCAACAAAACACATAGTCCACTCCTTTCACAGGAGGTACACAACATCCCCGTTCGTGGAAATTGGGTAAATTACTGAAAAGACACAATGCACTACGCAAGGGAAAAAAAACTAGTTGACATAAAGAAACGACAACCCTCATCCTCTAAAATCCTCTAGAAGTCTTACAATTTTGGACTAACACTTAATCCCATATCCCAAAATGCAACTTGAAGAAAAAGTTACAAAAAGAATTCAAGTCATTAATCAAATCTAATATTTGGATTTCTTAAATCCATACTCATTCAATCGGTAACGTTGACAAAGTCAAAGGCATGATAACTAGATTATCTAAAATAGTCATATAACCCTATTTCCTCTTTCATTACTGGACGTCTAAAATAATTAAACTCACTTCCCTTTACGAAATATGGAGAAAATAAAACATATAAATCAATCATGAGGGAATTACTATTTCTGGATATTCTAAATCCATATCCCTTACAACCTTCATTTACAATAAAATAATTGCCCTAATAGAATTTAAATAAATTAAAATAACTAATTGCCTCTCCAATATAATCAATTCTAAATTTACTTTTAAAAACAACATAAATCCATGCAAGTAAACCCTTTCCATTTTCTAACCATATTCTATATCTCTTTCTAATTTCTATATAAAAACATGCAATTTATAAAATATCTTTTTCCTTATCTATTTAACCATGCATTCAAATCTTATCCTTTAAAAAAAAACTCCATGCAAAACTAAATTACATGCGCCTGAATAAACAAAATAAAATATTGAGTATACTCCTTATTGAAAATACTCATGTAATATATACATCTCAATATTTTCTTCAATTATATTAACAAAATAAATATTTCATTTCCATAAACCAATATGTCCAATTATTCAATCAAATATTCCTTCTTATATCTTTCATTGCATGCAAATAATTATTCAATAAAACACATTAAATATACTACTTTATCTATATGTTTAATTGTACATGTAATCCATAACAAAATTAAATATATTTAAATAATTTATTTTACCCAATTAATCATATTGAAATAATATGCAATATCAATATACTACATATATATAGTATGTATATAAATACATGATATATATATAAATTCTGTTTATGCATATATATTCTATATATTGCACCCAACACATATCTTAATACAACTGGATTTCAAAATATAATTGTATTTCCATTATTTTGGAAATCAAATCCATACACAAAAGAAGCAAACGAAATAACAAGTGTCGCTATTTTTACTTTGTTGGCAGGAGAGAGGAACAAACCCCAATGCATCTACATTGGGGAAAGGGTGGACAAATAAGGTATATCCACCGGCCTCATAGCACTATGGGGAGGGGCCAGCTATTCGACCGACCCTCTCCAACCATGGCCATGCCATAACAAAGGATGGGGAGTGGTTGCAGAGGTATCCCTCCACAGTCGTCCCCTCATGGGGGCGGCTGTAGAGGCAACACCTCCTATGCTCCCCCAATAAAACAAAACAAAAATCCGGTGAAAAAATTTAATTAAAATCTTTGGTTATCTCAAACCCTTAACCATGGATGCCATACAGATGACGAAAATAATATTTTATCCAGTATATCAATAAAATAAAAACTGTATATATATAAACAAATTTAGTATATTACACAAGTTGGGGAAATTTTGTGAAAATATTCACCTACAGGTGAAATTATGCAAATTTTTCCAGAGAAAAATCCAAAATTCATAGAGGTTTAAAATTAAATCATTTAATCAATTTTCCCACAATTCCAAGACGATAAAAGAACAAGAACTAAGAGGAATCTAGATTACAACCATAAACTTTCAAATCCTCTAGATTTCTCCTCCCAATTTCTACAAAGGTTTTTGGAAATAAATTCATTTTTCTATAGTGATTGAAATTTCCTAAAACAAATCTAAGTGTTGTTTTACCCATAAGTTTGATTTAATAACAAACTACCAATTTCCTCAAATAACCAAATTCAATAGAGGTTTCCTAATTTCCCTGAAGAAATTTCACAGGAACAACAAAAGCTTGAAATCTATTTATTTATTTTCTTTCTTCTAATAACAAATTTCTTTTCCTAAATAGATTTAACAAAAAAATCTTTAATCACTACAATTTTATAAGCAACCAAGACAATTACAAAAACACATAAGAAAACCTGGTATGAAGCTTCAGGCAATGGGATTTTTGATGCAGAGCCTCCTCCAAATATTCCATAGTTTCTCTTCAATAGTATAGTGATTCCAATCAGGAAAGAAATCCACAAACACCACAAAATTTACTAGAACAATTCCAATGTAGCTCCATAGCCAAAAATTTCCCAAAACAATCCTCTATGTAATTTTTTTCAAAAATATCCTCTCACACCTGAAGAAGCTTTTCCTCTCCAAAATTCTCTCAGTGAATGAATTTGCAACAAACTCTTCTAATTAATTAAACTTACACATGCTGGCATAATTGAAAATATCTTCAACAATCAAATCTAATATTGATTTTATTTAATAATTCCAAATAATAAATTAATTCCAAAAATTGAAAACTAATTTCCCAAATACAAATTTAATTCCAAATTGTAATTTAATCCCTACTAATTGAAATAAAATTTCAAAATTAATTTTAATTGTTTTCTTTCTTTTAATTTTCTTTACATCACATTAATTAATTAATTTAATTATTTAATAACTAAATTTCATCCCCATGGATTAAATTCAATTAATTAAATAAATTTAATTTAATTAATTAATTTAAATATAAAATTATATCCTCAATTTCAATTTCAAATTAAATAACCATCAACATAATTTAATGTAATAATTCTAAATATCTATTTCCAATCAAGAATCCCTTCAGAATTAAATAACATTAAAACATGACAATCAACGACTCGACACACACGACTGATGACACACTATGGCTAGAGTGTAGACTTGACACAAGTTATCTAGCTACTATCTCCCGTTCAACTTAACCGTTGGATCGACACGTTCAAACCTGTGAAACCAGGTGGAGTCGATGTCATGTACCTGCAAACCTGAAAACATAGTAACCAACAACATATAATATAAACAACATAAAATACACACTGTGAAGAGGAAATCATAGAATCACAGGGCGCTAGCAAGCAAGTGATGCAAACCCGTCCCCTTCAACAATACAACCATTATAACTATCTTTTCCACAATACTTAAAATAATCTCATAGGCAATCACATGTTATATCCACTAACATCATTACTCCAATTAAAGCATGTAAAATAAAACATCAAATAAACCAAATCACATCACATAAAATAGTTCATCGCTCTATAAGTAGCGATCAAATACACACAAAAGATAAAGTATTTGAATCCCCAGAAACATAAATCAAAGCAAAACAAGGACACACTATCCAGTTCAGAAAGCAAAACGGAGGGGTGTTACAAACCTGAGAGTTCATTTTAGCTATTTGTGCACATGTATTTTTAGTTTGAAACTTTGATATCTGTTCGTCAGAGATTATTTTTTCCAAAATCTATCAAATTTCAAAGGTATGTTTTGATTTTTCAATTTTTATTCAGTTTGCATTGTTTTTTTAAAATTTTAGTCAAAAATAGGGTAAATTTGATAGATTTTTTATTGCATTAAAATCATTGTTAATTTTGATTTTTTTATTATCAATTAACAGGTTTAAAATGGATCAATATGAAAATCTAACCCTGCACAAGATAAAAACCCTAACCCCACACAAAATGAAAACCCTGATCCCGCACAAAATGAAAACCCTCCAAATCCTCCTTCACCACAACTGTTGTTTCCAAATTAAAATGTTCTAAAAATACATGAGTCTTCATAGAAATTTAGATCAATTAATAAATGTATGTCAAATCTATGAGACACTCGATGAGCTATCAAACATGAAAACCACTTTGGAAACAATCATTTCAAATGTTGAAACTTTGGCAACTCAGCATAATAGATTTGCGCAATGGCGACAGGAACAAAGACACTTTTATTCCGATGGGCTATCATATGATGAGGTTAAGGAAATTTATATTGAGAAAGCCCAATTAGCCTAGTTATTCATCAATCAGAGAACATGGCAACCTATTAATGTGTAAAAACCAAAATTTTCAATTAAATGGTGCACCCATAGAGGCATATTAGATAATTTTTGGAGACATTGGTAGATGGTTTTTGATAAATCACCCAACAAAAATCTTGATTTCCCTCAGTATTTTTTCCAAAAATTATATGTTGAGTTTGTGCTAGGGAAACATGTTAGTTACTTTGACATGCAATATTTCTAGGGTGTTGGTAGAGGGATGCCATAGGATAGACCTAGAGCATGTTAGGTCACCCCAGTTCATCATGCTTCACCTATTGCTGGCCCAACTCCACTACCTTACCTTGAGATTGCTGTAGATGCAAGGACTCTGAGCATTTATGCGTTACATTTGTTGAGTGATCATTTGGTCATGAAGAGCCATCATGTTGTGTAAGCATTTGATAGTGCATCCCATCACGATGGTGTTGTATTTGATACATCACAACATGTTGATGGTGCACCTGATACATCGGCTCCCACTGGTACACCATCCTATTTGGGATATATTTGTGTGCCTCATCATTGTATGACATGCAAAAATTTATGTTTGGATCCTCTTCGACGGTTGACTGAGGCTTCCATAGACACATTTGACTATGAGGTCAATGATATGTCGGATGTAGGAGTTGATAGAGCATGAAGTGGGTCATTTATAGGAAAGACATTGACTACCAGGGATGATATCAGAGGACCGATAAGAATTAAAGTAATTTCATATTGTGTTTTATGTAAATTCTTTCATATTTTATGAGAGATATTTGTACTAATATATGTCTATGCGCTAGAATCTTTAATAGTTGTTGACAGAGGAGTAGATGTTGCAAGTGCAAGAGGTTACACATACTGCCATTTCATTTTCCCTAGAGAATCAATATACGGTATTATTTAAATTGTTATATTTTAGATGTTAATTTTTGAATATCTTATGTGTAAATACATGTACTACATATATTGATAGTCTAACATAATCTTGTCTTTTTATGCAACAACCTAGTTCTTATACAACCTTGTTGACTAGGTTTGACCCATTGGATGAAGTTGCACTACAGGTATATATATATTTTATTCTTGAAATTATAAATATATGTGCATGTGCATTTACATTCTTGTCATTTTTTATCTATGAAACCATATTAGCTAATTCATCCAATATGAGCCCATCTAGTGTTGTAGCATCACAATAGGTATGTGTTTATTTTATATTGTAGATATTTACATTTAGATAGGAGTAGATATGTGTTTAGTAGATATGCTTATTTGTCAAAAATAATATGTTAATTTGTATCTTTTTTATTTTATCTGCTATAGTCCTGTACTCGACTCAACACTGTGATGAGTGTGAGACCATTACTTTATATGAGGTCTCCCAATCATCCTAAGGGACAATCATATGCAGATTGTCTTGCAGAAAAGAGAGCAAAACTTGAGGTAAACAAGAATTGAATTATTGATATAATATAGTACATGTATACTGATTTTGATGTTAAATTCATAATTTATAAATGATGGTATATAAGTTTCTATTTACTAGTTTATCTTGCCAACCATTCATTTATGGTTTGAAATGTTATTGTGCAGGAAACTTCAGAGAAAATAACTTCTTTGAGGAGGCTCAATTTTGATGGTCCAACACTGGATTAGGATATGATATAGATTGATATGTACTTAGGGTTTGATAGATCTTGAGATGGCATATATGCCACATTTTGTAAAAATTGTTGTAAAACTTGTTCTGAGTAGACATATGCCAAATTTGTATATGCACAAACACAATTATTCTACAGTTTGATATATAAGAATTGATATTCAATCTAATTTGTTCCTCGTGTGCATGTCTTTCTACTTTGATTTTCAAAATGGAATGTATAATAATCTTAGAATGGTTTAACGTTATCATTGATAATGTATGTTATAGATTAACAAATTGCATTTTAATAGAACTTATGAATTACAATTGGTAATCCATCTCTAACACTCAATTTGAGAATACCCCTAATTTCAAGATTTGTTGAATGTATTTACATTTGACATTAGTTTGTTTTTTGAACTCATGTAATGAAGTGGGGAGCTAATTTTTATTTCAAAAGAAGTTAAAATTAATGAAAAATGGATACAACTTAATGAAATGCATGTCATGTTACAATGTTCATTTGAAAGTAATATAATCATCTTGATAAAAATCAATGTCACTCAATGTTCATTTAAGCTTAATAACATGTAAAAGGTATAAAATCATCTTGACCAAGAATCAATATCTTTCAACCATAGGGATTTGATGCAACCTTCAAACAAAGTCCTTACAACTAAACAAGATACATCCTCATTAGATTGTTCATGTGAAATCTATACAATAATCATGATAAAAAATTAAGACGTCAATCAACCATATTGTAACCATTAAATATACCAAATGAATGTGATACTATCATTAAACAACAAGGAAAAATTTAGTGGCAAATCTTTGCCAATTGGAAAATAATTGAAATCGGGACCTCCAAAAATGGTGAATAGTACAAGCTAAAAATAAGACTGAATCACCAGGTTTTTACAAAAAAATAATTTCGTCTCGATTAATTCACCATGTAAATGATGTGTAATTGCAAATGATTCGCTAGTAGTTTATACCATAATTAAAAATATTAATTATATTCACCAGTAATATTATATTCCTCTGATTAATTTTGGGGCAATATCGCCATTAATAATAAATTACTATTTAATTTTAGAGATACTTTAGCCTTGAATAGGAATTTTATCTATTTCCATTGATTAGGTTTTTAATCGAATGGCTGTGAGTTGATATCGCGACCTAATATGCATGTGCCTTTTCAAAGGCTTGTTGAGGCTCGAAATTTGTTTTAGGCCACATGATTAAATTTGTTTTCAAAGACTATCCTTGGACCTCATGAGGGGGCGTTGCCCCCTCGATCCCCATAAGGGGGATCTACCTCCTTGACCCCTGCAAGGGGCACTGCCACTTGGCCCTGCCAGTGGTTGCCACCCCCGAGCCCCTACTTCAATATTACAAGAAACAAAAAAATATGGGGGAACTACGCTGACCAACTATGCAAATTTTTAAAGGAGAGATTCACCATTGTAATTATTTTTTTTAGTGATTATTCGCTAGGATTCGCAACTGTGATTATTATTTTTACCATTTATTTATTAAAATTCACCAAGATTTTTTTTTTAAATTTTAATAATGTGTATAGATTCGCTAGGAAAATTAATAAATTTTTCAAAAAAAAGGAAGGATTCCCTAGGATTTTACACCTTCATCAAGGGGGGAGGGGGGTTTTCTTAAAGTTATCCCTGTTAAACAAACCAAATACAATTCCATGACATGCATGTTATTTGACCTTGGACATGCAATTTATATTATCATAATGCACAACAATGAATTTTGCTAACCATAATGCATAAATAAGAAAAATAGGCATACTATATGGGTACGTTTATGTTAGGAATGGTCCTCTTTTGCACCCAAACACATAGAATCACTCAGAGCTACATTGGACTCACGATTTCCCTTAAGATTCCAAAGTGAAAAAAGACAACAATCTTTGATGGGATATTACTCAAATATCATGATGATTATAGGCTCTCCATCCGAGGCTATAGGATCATCTTGAGACCTTTTTCAATAAAATCTCTCGGTTTTTGCTATCTCGGAGGTGTTTTCTTGTGGTGACGAGTTTTTAGTTGAGAAAAAAATTGTCAAATGCAAGTAGTATAAAGTTGCAAACTAGAGAAACTTTTGTTTTGCAACTCGTATGAACAAATGGACTATTCCAACATGTATGGATGGGTACGTTTATGCTAGGCATGTTCCTCTTTTGCATCTAAACATGCTGAATCACTCCAAGCTACATTGGACCAGTGATTTCCCTTAAGAGTCCAAAGTGCTAAAAGGAGACAATATTTGATGGGCTATTACTTGGATATCATGATACTTAAAGACTCGATTAGAGGCTATGGGATTATGTTGGGACCCTCTACAATAACCTCTCTCGGTTTTTGCTATCTTAGAGGCATTTTATTGTGGTGATAAGTTTTCAGTTGAGGAAAAGGTTGTCAGATACAAGCAGTGTAAAGTTGCAAAGTGGTGCAACTTTCATTTTGCAACTTGTATGACCAAGTAGAACATTCCAACACATCTAGATGGGTACATTTACACTACGCATGGTCCTCTTTTTCACCTAAATATGCTAAATCACTTTGAGCTACATTGGACCAGCTATTTCCCTTAAGAGTCCAAAGTGCTAAAAGGAAACGGTCTTTGAAGGTCTATTTCTCAGAAACCGTGACACTTATAGACTCTCTATCTGAGGCTATGGGATCCTGCTGGGAACCTCTACAATAACCACTCTTAGTTTTCACTATCTTAGAGGTGTTTTCTTGTGGTGATGAGTTTTCAGTTGAGGAAAAAGTTGTCAAATGTAAGCAGTGTAAAGTTGCAAAGTGGTGCAAATTTAATTCTACAACCCATATGACCAAATGGAATATTCCAACACATCCGTATGGGTAAATTTACACTATGAATGGTCCTCTTTTGCACCCAAACACACACTAAATCACTCCAAGTTACATTGGATAGACAATTTCCCTTAAGAGTCTAAAGTGATAAAATACAACAATCTTTGAAGTGCTATTTCTTAGAAACTGTGATGCTTATAAACTCTCTATCTAAAGCTATGATATTGTGTTGGGATCCTCTATAATAAACTCTCTCGGTTTTTTCTATCTTGAAAGCATTTTTCTCATGGCTTGACGAGTTTTCAGTTGATGAAAAAGTTGTCAAATGCAAGTAGTGTAAAGTTGCAAAGTGGTACATATTTTGTTCTGCAACTCATATGACCAAAAGGACTATTCCAACACATCTATATGGGTACATTTATACTAGGCATGGTCCTCTTTTGCACCCAAATAGGCTGAATCACTTCGAGCTACATTGGACTGACGATTTCCCTTAAGAGTCCAAAATGATAAAAGACAACAATCTTTGAAGGGATATTTCTTGGAAACCGTGATGCTTATAGAATCTTCATCTGAGCCTATGGGATTATTTTGGGACCCTATATAATAATATCTCTTGGTTTTTTCTATCTCGGAGGCATTTTCTCGCGGTGACAAGTTTTCAGTTGAGGAAAAAGTTTTCGAATACAAGCAATGTAAAGTTGCAAAGTGGTGCAACTTTCATTTTGGAACTGGTATGATTAAATGGACTGTTCCAAAATGTCTAGATGGGTATTTTTATGCTAGGAATGGTCTTTTTTTTCACCCAAACCTACAAAATCACTCCGAACTACATTGGACCGACGATTTCCCTTAAGAGTCAAAAGTGATAAAAGACAACAATATTTGAAGGGCTATTTCTCAGAAACCATGATGCTTATAGACTCTCCATTTGAGGATATGGGATCATGTTGTTACTATATATAATAACCTCTCTTAGTTTTTTCTATCTCGAAGACATTTTCTCGTGGTGACGAGTTTTCAGTTGAGGAAAAAGATGTCAAATACAAGTAGTGTAAAGTTGCAAAGTGGTGTAACTTTCATTTTGCAACTCGTATGACCAAATGGACTATTCCAAAATGTCTAGATGAGTACTTTTATGCTACGAATGGTCCTCTTTTTCACCCAAACACGCCGAATCAGTCTGAGCTACATTGGACCGATGATTTCCCTTAAGAGTCCAAAGTGATAAAAGACAACAATCTTTGAAGGGCTATTTATCAAAAAATGTGATGCTTATAGACTCTTTTTTTGAGGCTATTGGATTGTGTTGGGGCCATCTACAATAACCTCTCTCGGTTTTTTCTATGTCAGAGACGTTTTCTCGTGGTAATGAGTTTTCAGTTGACAAAAAAGTTGTCAAATGCAAGCAATGTAAAGTTGCAAAGTGCTGCAACTTTCATTTTGCAACTTGTATTACGAAATGGACTGTTCCAACACATCTAAATGGGTATTTTTATGTTAGGCATGGTCCTTTTTTGCACCCAAACATGCCGAATCACTCTGAGCTACATTGGACCAATGATTTCCTTTAAAAGTCCAAAGTGATAAAATACAACAATCTTTGAAGGGATACTTCTTAGAAACTGAATCGCCTAGAAATAATTTGTTTGAGTGTATGGGATCATGTAGGGCTCCTCTACAATAACCTCTCTTATTTTTTTATATCTGTAAAGCATTTTCCTGTGGTTTTGAGTTTTCAATTTATGGAAAAAAGGTCAGATGGATGAGATATAAAGGTGCACAGGGGTTTAGGGTTCATTTTGTTCCTTGTGAGTAAGTGAAAAAGTGATTCATTTAGTCAAATACACTTAAGTCATGAAGTACACACATGAATACAAAGTATAAACATTAAAACACATAGTTCATAAAGCATACATTGGAATAATCATAAGTGATAAAGTATACACATAAGTTGTAAAGTGTATAGTTTTATACATGTAAAGTATACACAATATGCATGATATTATCATTGAATAATTATTATCAAATATAGGATTTACAAAACAACACATAGGAATATAAAAAATGGCCATAATACATAGTCATTTGCTAGTAGGGGAAGGAAATAGACCACGTGTTTCCTTCGCAGTCAACACAGTCTTTCAGAATAGTAGCATGTTGATGTTTTGGAGTGATAAGCACCTGTACAAACCATCAAGGTATTAGTTAAACTACATACAATAGAAAAGATTCTTAGAATAAGAAATGTATATTATTCTAAATAACCTAAGTGATGATGAAATGGTAACGCAAACTAGAAAAGATGCTTAGAATAAAAAATCTATATTATTCTAATTTGTTGCATACCTCTACCAAAGGGCCAGAGCTGACTATTGTTGTAGCAGCTCCATCATCAATCGTTCCAAGAATATCACAATATACTTTGAATGAGAATTCTATATGGTCAAAATAGAAAATATATTTAGACTAATAAATCTATATTATTCTAAACAACTTGAATGATGATGAATTGGTAATGCAAAAGTAGAAAAGATGCTTAGAATAGAAAATCTATATTATCTTAAAAAACCTAAGTAATGAACCTTAGCAAATATAAAATATCAAAATATGATGAAAAATATCATACTTTTCCCATACAACAAATGATCCACTACTCAAGTGTGCCTGAATGGTCATCTCTTACCTTCAGAGTTTCCAGTAGTGCTTCATGATCAACACTACTAATTGTCCATAGTTTTTTTGTTTTTGGTCTAGCATGATGTCTCAATAACTTAACATTTGTTGCTATAACAAGGTGTGAATACATGAGAATGGTTTTATGTTTCTCATAGTCTTCAAATCTAGGTACACCATTCTTTCTAATCATATATATTCACAACCAAGTTCCAAAAACAATAACTGAACCTATGTGACCATAAGTTTTTTATCAACATCTAAATATACTTAGAATAAAAAATCCATATTTCATCTAAAAAACCTAAATGATGATGAAATGGTTATGCAAACTTTCATAGATTCTTAGAATAACAAATCTATATTATTGTAAAAAACCTAAACAATGATGAAATGGTAATGCAATCAAGTTCGAGAAAGAACAACTAAACCTATAGGATACATGAACCCATCATCATATATCATTGGTTGTGTTAGCTTTTTCTTTCCCTATACACATCGTGCCAACCAATAGTCTGATCCCTCTTCATTCCCCTATCATGCTACAACTGCATAGACATGTCTTGGTTGTACAAGATCTGAAAGATGATCGTAGTCAAGTGAACTTTCCGTTACATCTTCTAATGAAAATTGTACTACAAATAAAGGGGTTAGGCACTATGGAATCCATGTATCTACCCACATTGATACATTTTGACCCAATTTCTGACAACCGTTCATTGGAAATATTTCATCAAAAAATTGACGAAATTTGAAACATCGATTTTTCGACCTAGGATCGTTGGCTTGGTTG
This sequence comes from Sequoiadendron giganteum, assembly GCA_007115665.2. Lineage (NCBI taxonomy): Eukaryota > Viridiplantae > Streptophyta > Pinopsida > Cupressales > Cupressaceae > Sequoiadendron > Sequoiadendron giganteum. The sequence goes on from CM021102.1 coordinate 316,604,538, forward strand.
AAAAATTGACGTTTCAAATTTCTTTGATTTTTCGATGAAATATTTCTAACGACCTTTCGTCAAAAATTGGGTCAAAATTTATCAGTACCACTCACTTGACTCACACTGATCCCAATCACACCAAATACAATTCCGACAAAAATAAACCATCTCTTGTGTCCATATGGTCCATGCACTCGCATGTGAGCTTTGAAATGAATGCATCTTTGAAGAATCTCTAATTTTTTGAAATTTGATTATGTCTCCTATTGTGCCCTCCTCACCCAACCAAAAGAACCTACACACTTGTGAATCAAGTGTCCCTCCTCATGATAGTGCATAAGTACACCAATCCACAATAGAATGTGCATCACTAAATGGTGCACCACCTCTAATCTTCATTTGTTCCTTAACCAAACCTCTCTTCACACATGCACCTATGCCATCATGCTCGCCTTTTCCATACCCAACTTTGAAAAAACTCCAAATATGTGGTACACCCCTCTCTATATGCATCTTGCTCAACCAATAAAACATGCGAGCATTCTTGAATTGCCTTGTGCAGTTATCTAACCAAATCAGATGTTGGCCATTGCTATTCCTTTTTCCTGCAAGAACTCAAAAATGTTTTCAAAACAATGTTGTACAAACTCAAATGAATGAGATCTGTCATCACTAATGTAAAAATTGTACTCCCTGACTATCTTCCTATCCTCTTTTGTACCATCAGGGGCATGCCTATATGTTATGTGGACAAAAATAATAATTTGAATGGAATTATAATATTGTTATTGAACTTCATTTTGTGGTTGGAATGTGTAATTTTCAGAAAAATAAACTACAAATACAATAGTTCCAATGGGGAAAGAGTCCTTACACATCTTGAAATGCCAATCTAACCACTACAACCTATGGTTATGCCTTGCATACTTATAGAAAATATTTTTCTTAAAATCTGAAATAAAATCATCAATACTTACCTCTCTTGCAACCAAATCACATATAGAACCCTCACCTCCACTCTTCAATGTGTATTTGACTATCTCATACTTATTTTTATCAACAATTTTGTTACCAAAATAATGATGCCTGCCCTCATGAAAGCATATTACAAACTTCGATAAACCACCACATTGCAAACATATTCCATTTAAACAATCATTTCTATAAAATAAGCAACCATCACTTCTAATGCATAAAAATGAATCTAAAAACTCCTTGGATGACATGGGAAGTTTCACTGCATGACACTCCTACAATATTTTGTCAGTATGCATAGTAGAATGAATATGGCATAACAATTCATGATACATTGAAAACTCAACATGGTATTTACAACATGTATTATGAACCTTCATAGGAACACAATAAAATGGCTTATATTTTTTTTTTTATATTATATATTAATATAAAATTAATATATAATATATATTAATATAAAATTAATATATAATATATATTAATATAAAATTAATATATAATATATATTAATATATAATAAATATATATATCATATATCATAAGAAATGATAATTCTTAAAATTGAAATAATAGATATCCATTTATAATGGATACCCATTTCCTTTTTAAGGATTGTGTGGACTCTCGGGCATGTAAACTTAGGGTGTGTTAAGTGGAAAACATAACAGATATCCATTAGAGAAAAATATAGATTATGGACGAATATCCATTATTGTTTTTTATAGGTGGACGAACAACAGTATATATTAATATATATTAAAATATATATTGATATATATTAAAATATATATTGATAAATATTAAAATATATATTGATATATATTAAAATATATATTGATATATATTATATATATTATATTAATATATACAAAAATAATAATAATGTATATTGTCCCTATCCCTCCCTCTCTCCCTCTCCCTCGCTCTCTCCCTCCTTTCCTCTCTCTCTCCCACTCACTCCCTCACTCTCTCCCACTCTCTCTCCCTCTCTCCCTCTCTCCCTCCCTCTCTCGCACTCTCCCTCTCTCCCCAAACCTTAAAACCTCTCTCTGTATATGTCTCTCTATCTCTGTCTCTATCTATGTGTGTGTGTGTGTCTCTCTCTTAGGTCCCCCTCTCCCCCTATCTCCCTCTCTCCCACTCCCTCTCTCCCTAAACCCACACTCTCTCTCCTCTCCTCCTCTCCCAAAACCATAAACCCCTATATCTCTCTCTTCACCTCTCCCTCCCAACAAAGCCCCCATCAAGGAATGGATCTGGAAGGAAGGAAGGAATGGACGGAAGGAAGGAAGGAAGGAAGGACCGGAAGGAAGGATGGAAGGAAGGAAGGAATGGAATGGAATGGAATGGAAGGAATGGAAGGAAGGAATGGAAGGAAGGAATGGAAGGAATGGAATCCAAATGGTGGAATGGAAGGAATGGAATGGAATGGAATGGAAGGAATGGAAGGAATGGAAGGAAGGAAGGAAGGAATGGAATGGAAGGAAGGAATGGACCCGGAAGGAAGGAAGGAAGGAATGGAATGGAAGGAAGGAAGGAAGGAATGGAAGGAAGGAATGGATCTGACCGGATTTTTGATGCCGGAAAAAACGATGAAAGTGCGGACGGAAGGCCGGAGGAGCGGACGGAAAAGGACGGACGACGACCGGACGGAAAGGAGGAAGATCTGATCCTGATGACCGACGGATCTGATCCTGATCGAGATCTCGGAAGACGATGATATTCGGATCTGATCTGACTGAGATCTTTGATGGATCCGAGGATCGAGATTTTGATTGAGCGATTTTCGACGGACTGATTAATTCCACCTTTGTTGAAT